>ML120409.1:4695-275316 GCA_003788595.2 Choiromyces venosus 120613-1
GCGATAACCCAGACGCGGAATATAAATATCGAGGTACTCCCAGCTATCAGAAACATCAAGCAACGGAGAAGAGATCCTATTAATATATTCATTACCTTACTCTTGAAAAAACTATTATTACACATATCCTCTATAAATACTTCGGGAAATACGAGCCTACCTTAACGATCTTCGTTTTATCCTACTTTACCTTATTTCAAGAAGCTTATGGCCTAGACCTACCAGCCCTATCTATGGTTGGACTACCCCGTAACAGGGTGGAGTTATTTTAGAGGATTAAGATGGAGAGAAAGAACAAGATAGGAAAGTAGAGTTAGATATCACTCATGATATGCTTAATGGAGAATATGTTGTTAGAGATGTGGATTGAAAAGAAAAAAAAATTTATTAGATTTTATATGTCTCATATTTCATGATTTGCCCTGACATGACCATCCTGACCTCTTACATAACTTACTTTAAAATGACTTTAAAGCACATTCTTCTTCTCTTCAAGTTTTTACAGTAGTCTAGTATGTCCAGCTTTATCTTTCTCTACAATCAGAATGGTACCCATACTTACATCTCCTAGAGCCCGCAGCACCTCTAGTACCGATAACAATAGCATCCTCAACAACCTTTCTCGAAGAAGACGAGCATCCATCCTCAATCATAGTCACACAGCACCCCCTGCTTGTAACAGCATCCCCACTCCAACTCGGGACCACCGAGATGCAATACGGTAGTTGACTTGGGGGTAATCTTATTGGTACGAGCATAGAAAGGCCCCCACCTGCAAAAAAATAAAGCTAAATTATTTTCTGATTGGTCGCCGCCTTACCGCAGACCATGCTACAGTACTAGTACGGCACCTCGATCATCTCGGTCCCAAATGTTACAGGATCTCGACCGTACCATATTTGAGGATATGCTGTGAGCCGAACTCGCTTTTCGGCAGAGGTTTGTTACCTTATTAACTTATGGAGACTAGGTGGGCAGAAGCACCACTCAAACAGTAAACCACTGTGGATTTGAATCACGAGACATGACCGCAGCATGAATAATGTGAAGATCCATTTTTATTTACCAATTCGAGTATATTTCATTGGCTGGGAATAGGGTACCCACTCCGTCGGTACAGCCTCGTTCGGTGGTGGCTGACAGACAAACAAGACTGTGCATGGTTGCACAGTTGTGCGATACGAGCACAAACGGCTCTCCTATCTGGCGTGCAGTGCACGAAATTCTACCGACACGGGGGTGAATCAGTCGTTCGGAGGAGCCATAGCCGAATCGGGAGTGCTTGCCGGGTCTGTCACTTCCACTGCTTTGAGACCCGCTATGGTATCTGTCAGTGTGAGCCGGCTATCAACTGCACGAGTGATAATCGATGCGAGTCCGTGGGCTGAAGACTTACCAGCACTAAAACTTGGAACGTGTGCGATGCGGTCAATACCAGAAAACAAGGCCGTTTAGAAAACAGCCGAAAAAAACTCCGAACTAAACGCTCCCAATCTCACAAACTCCGAACCCGTAAACCAGTCTACTCCGAAAGAAATGTCGTGAGAAAGGGATGACCTGCAGCGTCCCGCAACACCACACTTCTCTCTGCCACGCCACTATCATACATCCCTCCACATTCCTCCTCCCGCCAACAATATCCTAATTCTGCTACCCACCCCTCCCCCACAAAACAGCCAACACAATATCCCCAACCCAAGCAAAATATACCAACACAACCGCTGCCACAATCCTCAGCCACTCCCCCATCTCAACCAGAGAACCCCTCCTCGATCCCTTCCCCAATTCCTCCACTTCCTTGACAGGACTCGGAAACTTTGTCAAGTGTGGCTGTAACAGTGCCCAAAGCCTCCTATTTGCTCGAATAAGCGCATTTAAATCCGCAGCGGAATTGATCTGGTTGCCAGTGCAGAGAACGAACTCTGGCGGGAGGTCCTGTAGTGGGGGAGGTATTGTCAGGTCGCGGAGGCGAGGCGTGTATGATGCAAGTCTTGGTTTGATACATGGAGAGGGGGAGCAGCGTGGGCTGCGGTAGCTCAGGAGTAGCTTGACATTCTCGTCGGTAAAATTGACAGGGCCGAAAGTTGATAACACCCCCATGGTGAAATTGGCAGGGGAGTGGAGTGTGGAAATGAAACGATGCAGTTATGTAACTTAAGTAAGAAGCTTCCAACTTACCACTACCACCATTTATCGTAAACACCCTCCGGGCAGCAGCCGCGCATCACTTTATATGCCCGAGTAAACCCTACTATGATGCATAAGCAAGGCAGCCCCCCAGTAAGAAGCAAAGTCCTACCTTACCGGAATCAAGCAAACAAGAAAACGGGCGAAAAGCGACCGAATCACGCATATTGTTCTAAACGTAACGTACCGAGAATACACTTACACATACTTGGTGTACCGTAATACCATACCATCCACTTGGCGCTTGTGGCATCGCCGACCGACTTCCCCAATCCACGACAGGGGAGACATCGGGTATCACTCGATGGCATCGAGATCTTTTTCGGCGTTTGCGAGCACAAGGTCAACTTATCGAGAGCCCTGTTTATGAACACAGCACAATTCTGCAGGTACCGCATGTACTCCCGAGATCCTGTTACGGCAAATGCCCAAGATGTAAATGAGGCCTCCTTCACCACGTTACTGCTTTTAATGAAGATAGGGTAGCCAAGCCTCCCCTGTACTGTATGTATGGCACGATATGGTAGCACGGCATGGCACGGAACGACATGCACTGTATGCAGAAGCAACGCCAAGAAACCCCCCCTCCCCCGCTAAATCTACCGAGTTCTCTCCACCATTTTACCCTCACCTGCCTGCCTGCCTGCGCCTTTCACTAAACTATTCCACGTTTATACTAACATGGCACTTCTCACGATGGTGCCGGTGAAAATATGATCCGCCAAGCACGCTACATAAGCGATAGCTGGATTCTTTCCTTCTTCTTCCAGCTGTTCGGGGGAGTAGGTGTGGTTAGAACCTTAACCTATAGTGTAAGTCACCGGTGGGGTATGTAGGTATGTGCTAACATACAGTGTCCATTGTGGCATAGAGCCGCCGCCGGACATGGAAGATACGTTAGGGATACAAGTACTTGCACAAAGAAAGTACAATCTTGGCGACATATGATAACTCGTCGGCAGTCTGGCATTTTACACCATAAATGCACAACTTTAACGATTTACAAACCCTCCCAAAGTAGCATCATAGGCTTTGCAATTTGCTCAGGCTTTTTCAGTAAAAAAAAAAAAAAAAAAAATCGTGTGATTTTTTGCCACCACTTGTGTGAGGGCTGATAGCTAGAAGTTTGGCCTGTAACCTAGCTTGTTGCAAAGTATCATACCTTTTTATACGGGAATGCATGCCAAACTGCCGAGGAATTATGTCGCCAAGCTCTTACTTGTAAATCAGCTACTGGTGTTGACGGTCCAGACTAATCTTCAATAATTATTACAAAATTTAGTGCGATGCATCAATTCCCAGTGACCTATAGCAGATCAATCCAATCAGCCGACACACACTCTCAGTTAAAAGTCCATCTACTCTACCCCCTTGAGGCGAAGCAGCAGTAGGCCACTCCAGCGGGCATAAATCCCGGCAGTCTGAATACACATCGTACGAACCCCACCCTCGGAAGACCAGAACATCAACCCAACCCTCCAAACCACGTACCACAGGGAGAGAGAAAACAGCAATACAATATACCCATTTCTAACCAACACCTACTGAAAAAAGCTTGTATTCTACCCCCTCCCCCCTCCCTACTCTACACTCTATCAATCCAACCCAAGAAAACGCCCTCAACCCAACCCAGCCAATTCACCCCCCCCAGAAATGCAAATCTTGAAAAGAAAGAAAAAGAAAAGAAAAAAAAACATTGTTAAAGATCTAGATCACACTCCCGCTGCCAATGTGATGGAAGACTCGTACTTTAAGAAATGCCATGTCCGATATACTCCAGGTTTACCAACTCCCCACCAGCACACAACACCCCACAGCTTTTTTTCTTTTTCTTTTTCTTCTTCTTGCTTAGTTTTATCTTAATTCGTCTCCGAAAGCTAGTGTATTTTTTTTTCTTTTCTCAGTTTAGTTTCGGAGATGTGGAGGTCTACTGTTGGTATTCAAGGTGTAGTACCGTATTATCTTGAATAAGAGAGAATCACGCTAAGAGGTCAGATTAAGGCTGTAGTACACAAGCACTCATCTTATCACGCTTTTCCTCTCCAGCCGTCCCACTTTACATAGGTTAATGTTCAAATTCTCTCCTTACTTTCTGTCTCAGACAATGATCGGCAACCTGACACACCCAATACGGATGCGAGGGAGTATCTAAGCCTTAATATGACCTCTTAGCGCGATTCTCTCTTATTCAAGATAATACGGTACTGTACTTGCTAGCTGACTGACTGACTAAAGGGAGGGAAGGGGGGGGTTATAGCTGGGCTTGGGAATGATAGTATATATCTACACACTAGCTAGTAAGCATCCTGCTTTTATAGAGGTATCATACAGAATTCCCTTCTTCGGTTTAAGGGGAGAAAAAAACACAGCTATTATAAAAAAAACTCTCTTTCGGCCCTCAACTGAGACAAATAAAAAAAAATAAAAATACGGCCGACCTTACTAGGTAGGAGCGGCAACTCCAACCTCCTATCATAGCATGAGGTTCCAATTATGCCAGTTTTTACGGCACGGTACAAATGTCAAGTTGATATTATCGTAATCTAATTTCAAAAAGAATCTCCATGTAAACACAACACCCCCTTCTCCCCTCTCACTGATATCAATCATAGGGCTGGAGTTGCCAGAGATGCCTTTGTAACTCCACAACACTACCAACACACGCCCGAGTAACTATATCACTGACTCACTGCCCCACTCTGGAAACACACTCCCCCTTTCCCTCTCTACCTTCAAAACAACACAAATTCCCAAAAAAAAAAAAAACCCCCCCGTTGCAGATACCGCATTATCTGGTGAGGGTCGTTTTCAAGCTAGGAGGTCAAAAGAAAGTGTGGTTCAACATCCGAGCTCGTTTGAGGAGAGAGTAGCCTCTAGAGGTAGAATTTTCACAAATTTTTGCCACAGTGTGCAGTTTTCGAGACCTTTGCCACTCGTTTAAAGGAAAAAAACTACCCAGAAAGGCTACTCTGTGGAAAATCCTGAGCAACACTTTACTTTGACATCTTAGCGTGAAAACGACCTTCACCAGATAATACGGTACTATATACAATACCATACACGCCCGCTGAATAAAAACCAAACCAACAATAATTCAAAAAAAAAAAAATCTAACCACCCAAATCCAAAACACTTGAATAGTTGGACTTTTTCCCACGATTAAATATAAAGTAGCAGAAAGAAAGAAAGAAACACAAAGCGCCCACCAATACATATAAAATCCAACGCCAGCCCAAGAAAGAAAAATTCAAAACAACGCCTTCAAACTCGTCGGAGAAAAAAAAAAGAGACAATAAATACGCCAACACCCTTTTCCTCCCCTCTTCTCCCCTCTACTACCCATCTATGATACTAAGCTATCAATCACCCCCTCCTAACCTCCGCCCTCAAATTTTCCCATCCCACCTCCCCCCCTCCACTTTCTCCTCCTCCTGAACAACCAACCTCCTATAATCAACTACAAGTCCAATCTCCCTGATAAACTCCTGAGTGATAGACAACGGCCTACTCTCTCGCTTCTTGACAATCCTTACCATCTCCAACACTTCCTCTGACACCCTCATCGTTTGCGCATCTTGCTGGCCGTTATGAATACATAAGCTAGTCTTGCTAGTTCCAAAGACACTCCCTCCTGCACTGCCTTTTCCTCCTCCGGTGCTAGTGATTATGAGGCCTCAGGCGGATGTGGCTTCGCAGTACTCTAGGTCGAAGGTGTTTGTCCTGAAGCTGATGTTTAGCTGTGCGATGTGCTTTAGGTCTTCCGGTGGGAAGGTTGGGGTAGGCACTGGCGAGGGGTGGTGGTGATGGTGGGGTCTGGCAAATTTCGAGTTGGGGAAGAGGCGGGTCAGGACTGCTTTGTAGGTTGGTATACAAGCGCAAATCATTCCCGTGCTGGATTCTAGGGATGTCAAGTTATTGAGGATACTATCGTTGTCTATATTTATATACCGTTAGAACTGGAAGAATCAAGACTGCCGGAGGGAGGTGGGGGGTAGTAGTAGTACAAGTCCTATCATCACCCCCTCGTGACCGCTGAGCATTAATCCCCATCCTCGCGATACTGATAACACAAGCACTACTTTAAACCACTCGCTGAAAGTCAATATTAGCCCATCCTCCATGACAAGACAAGAGAAGCAAAAGAAAAAACCAACAAACTAGCAGCTGTAAAAATCCCCACAACCCAAACCTTCTGCCTCTTGGCCACCGGAACCCCCCACATCATCCAAATGGGAAAGCTCAGCAACACCAGATCAGTGAAAACGTTGCCGGCACAATTATACCAGGTAAAGAAGTACACAGACAACCCCCCGCGGGTGCTGCTGCAACCATGGTGAGGATAAGGCGCGTATGATTGTCGGGAGGAGGAAGAGTCGCATTTCTGCCAGGAGGGCGGGAGCAGGAGAAACCATGTTAGGATCTGGGCGAAGTAATTTATGAATATGAAGATTAGGAAGAGATAGTTTGCGCGACGGAAAGCTTGGTCCACGGATATGCGGAGGTAGAGGAAGAGCAGAGAGGCTTTGGTGAAGCAGAATTCGAGGTTTGTGGGAATTATGGTTAGGTAGATTAACTATGCTTAGTTAGCTTTTAGCAAATAGAGATAGGGAGAGAGGAAAGAAAACCCTCAAATAAGTCCGAAACCCCTCCTCAGGTACATATTTACTATGAGAACCGCCCCCGTGATGAATTGCTACCAGCATATATCGAAATCAGCCACTACTACCTCCCATCCTCCAAAGTTGAAGAAACAAACAAACCAGCAAGCAACATCCCACTCCGTACAGCCATAGACAACTAAACCCCCCCATCTCTCCCAACATCAGCCCCCCACCCTTCCTTATTTCCTTCCTTCCACAAGGTAATATATTCAAACATACCCAAGCAACCAAGATACACGCTACCCAAAAGTCAGCACACACATATATATCAAAGAAAAGATCAAAAACCCACTATCATCATGCCCAAAATGCTTCGTAATCCTACACCGGGAGTAAATCCTCACTCCAATGGCGAGAGAGCACAAAGCCAGCAGAATAGTCTGCAACGCCACCATTGACGGCGCTTTACTATCTGGTCCGTAGCCAACAACTACTGCCATGTCGAGTGCATTCCCAGCTCCGTGGGAGGGGGACATGTGGAGCTTGTTATATGAGATTGGATCAGGAACGTGATTACGCGGAGCAAAATCTCTAAAGAATTTAAGATCTACCGTACAGTAGAGTACCATAGGCGGAGACAGTTACTTCCCTCCCCCCCCCCACGCCCTACCGCACCGTACTCGTACAGTACATAAACGAACGACCCAAATCCAGCCTTTTCCCCCTTCCCGCACTCTGCTAAAAACGGCACGATCCGCAACCAAATCCACAACTCCGGTACCGGTACCATACCATACCATACCACTTAAACAAATATTCGGGACCCATGCACACTATGGTAAGTTGGCGTTGGGGGGGGGGTTTTGCGCATTACAATTTCCACTATTAGAGTTTACCGTATTTTTTTACTCTTGCGATCCGGGCCATCTCCGTCAGACCAAGATGGGATTTTTTTTCAGTTTTTGACAGGTTGACCAAAAGAATTTCGTTCTAAACCAGTTAATATGAGAGCCAACACGTCCTGAAGGGGCTGATCTTATACCGTGACAAGGAAAAGCACACCAACCCCCCCCCCCCATCTCGAGACCTTTTTCTGTGTGTATGAGTGAATCCGGAGATTAGAGGCGTGCGGGAGATAGCGAGTCGCAAGAGTGAATACGGTACGGTATTGATTGAGTTGGTTGGGTGGGCCTGGATGGGTGGGTGAAACTGGAGGCTTACAAATTTGGTGAACGGGTCGTTTAAAATTACCCTACTTTGTAGGGGATATGTTAGGGTTTGCCGGATCAGGAGGAGTTGGCCGGCCATTCCGGGGGGTGTGGCCCGTGGGTTGGTGCTGTAGATACTGTAGTGGGAGGGAGACAGGAGGAGGAGGAGGAGGGAGTGGTCATGTCCCGTCACTCGAGTTTTTTTTGTCCGGTTGTGCAGTGGGGTGGTTGTAGGTGACTGTGGTGGTTGGTAGGAAATTGGTGTTTAGGAGTATCCCTTAATCTGTGTGTAGATTTCGCTGCTTTTTACCGCGGTTAATGACATTACGGTAGGTTAACCCGAGATCTTTACCAAAGGTAGTATATGGCCGGGAAGCTCTTCTTGTGGCCTGACCAGTAGAAAACATCTCGGCAATTGCCACACTTGAACTATTCTAGGGAACTAAAGGGCGACAAATACAGACGAAGGGATAGATTTACCGTACTGTGACAAACTCCACTACCTCGTAAAAACCGACATTTATCATGCCCATCCATACGCGTTAAGTCAAGTTAAGACACATCACACACCCCCCCACTACCAATACCACTACTGTACGAATACCAATACCCCACTCAACTACACTACAATCCTGTCTTACCAAGCCTACCGGTATCATACATACCCCAGATCCTCCCCAAACCCCAAACCCCAAAACCTTAACCTCAAGCCACAGTGGATCCCCCAACCCTCAGCCAATCAAACCACTCAATTCCTGCCGCGTCCACTGGACTACAGTACCGTACCGTAAGACATTCTGCACAAGACACTAATGTAATACCAGCAGCCCAAATTCTTGTTTTCTGGATTGCAGTACCGCACGGCCCGGTGGGTTCTGTGTTTGCTAGTTTGACCCGGGTGTAGATTGCAGGAGATTAGGGTTTGGGTGATATCATATTATTGGGAAGGCAAACACGCAGAGAAATGATAAGGTTTATTTTGTGTGTAAATATTAGAGGGAAGTTCCGCTGAAGGAGGGATGGAGAGAGGGAATGAAGTTTGAATATGATATAGAGAACGAAAGGAAAGGGAAGGGAAGGAATGAGAACGAGAACGAGAACAAAAAGCAGAGATATATTTGTATTTCTGTGTGTTTGTTTGTTTGTTCGGAATGGACTGGAGTGCTTTCAATTCCCAGATGCTCAATCACGTCTTTGAGGATCAGATGGATTCTAGGCTACCGGGGTTTGTACTGTGCTGTGCTTATATCCCCGAGTATCACAGAGGATAGACGGACGGTAAGATAGAGTATGGCGGTAAGCTACAGTGCGTAGCACGACTCCAACACCGGCCAAGTAACTCGGACACCTATACCGAACTCTCCTCCTCCTCATCCCGAGTTCCATCCTACGTAGTTCCCAGCCCACGGGATACAAAACCACACAATACCACACAAACACACCTCCTCCCCCCCCCCAAGCCATACCACTCCAATCAATCAATCACCCCCAATTCACCCACCCAACCGCAAAACCCACCACCGCCAATCCCCACCCCGACCCCGCCGCCCTCACCAACTCAGCCACACCTCCGCCGCCAGCACCACTAGTATTCTGGACAAACCCGCCAGCCCCATTATCACTATTCACAACCCCACCTTCACTTCCCCCCGCTATCTGCCCGACACTCTGATTCCCGCCACGGTGGCTATTACTAGAACGAGAACTGGAACTGCTGCTGGTGGCGTTCCCGGCCACTGCTGTGCCCCGACACTCAGTCCTGAACTCGCAGCAGGCGACGGCGCCGGCCTCGTCGCGCGCGCACGTATAATCGACCGGGCAGCACACGGAGGATTCGGAAATTGTGGCGCAGGAGAGGTAATCTGGAGGGCAGTTTTCGTCGGCGTGGGAGGCGGTGGTTGGTTGTAGGAGAAGGAAGATGGTAAGTAGTAGGAGGAGGTTGAGGAAGAAGAAGAAGAAGTTTTGTGAAGGCATTGTTTGTTTGTTTGTGTTTCTGGTTATAACGAGTTACAGAGAGGGAAGAGAGGAGAGGGGCTGAAGAAGGCTCTGGTGGGATTACTGTATATTAATATCGTAGCCTTGAAAAGAAAAAAAAAGAGATAAAGATAGGAGAAAGGGTTTACCGTACGATATGATACAACACGGTACTGCAAACCGCCCTTCCCAGTACAACACAATATAACTAAACAAAATAAGTTAACAAACCCAAGATATACCCATCAACATGATACACCATCGCCCACCCTGCCTACCATACCATATCATCATCCCGCCCTTCGTTGTTGTCACACCTGCGTTGTCCAACCGACCCATCGAGTCACCCATTGGCCAATCGCCATCCTCCACGGCCCAGCCAACCAATGATATCTCACCCAGCCGCCATGTATGCATCAACGGGTGGGCATTTCTTCGGTTTTCGTTGCTGTTGTGGTTGTGCTGCAGTAAAGTGCTGGCTCGTGAATTGGCCGACCCACTGCCAATGGATGGGGTTTTGGATTGGGATGCGGAAACATCGAGATATGGGGTTTGGGTTTCGGGGGGGGGGGGGGGGGTTCTGTGTATGATATGCTGAGTTAGCTGGCGTCATTGTAATTTTTTTTTTTTTTTCAAGATAAAAAAATTAGAACTAAGATGAGTGTTGGGGGAATTGGGGGTGTTGGCCACAAATTTTCTGGGTAGATTGCGTACGACTTCTTGTCCGGTACGATCCTTCGTCCGTATATGATCATGAATACCGTATCTACTCGAATATTCTACCACGGATACCCACTCCATAACAACCCCACCTGACATTATGAATTCAATTTCTACTACCCAACGCGCCTATTCGCTACAAGTATACCCAAAACAAAAATGCATCCGATACGCCAAAATCCACGTCCTCCACTCTCGAGTGATACCTTGTGACGATCATAATTAGCCTGCTATCATACCGGTATTTACTGAACCCCCCTCTGCTTCTTCCAGTAAGTTGGTAAAATTACCAACTGGGCTAATATCATATCCGACCTCTTAATGAGCATATAAGGAACCACCTGACCGCCACGGATAGTAATAATCGACAGTAAAAAAAAAAGAACTAAGATAAGAAAAGACCATGCATGCGGATGAAAAAAGGCGTAAAAAAAAACGATGGGTAGATTCTTATGGAGACGCTGTAAGCGCTGGAATGGCTAATCACAAATAACCACGTACCTGGCGAAGCAAGGGAGTAGGAGAGGCACTACTCGGTTCGCCCACTATATACTGACCTGAACCCCGAACTAAAGCTCCAGGTCCACCCTGTTGTCTCAGTCGCCTGACTGTTATATCTTCTCTGAGAGCTCTGGAAAGGAGCGGTTCTTGTCTCTTTTGTTTCCGGTTCCTACACCACATCTTCCGATTGTCCTTTTCCACCCACGATAGGAACCGTGGATTCCTGCTGACCGCCAGAGGAATAAGGAGGGTTGACGGGAGAGCCTTCTAGCTCTGCAATGTCATTGCGAGATATGATTTCCCACACGACGGATGAGTAGGAGTTGGTGGTTCTCCAAGCCTGATGGCGGCATCTCGACGTTTATACTAGAGGTAAAGGGAGAAGAAAGCCAGGATTACACCAAAGCCTAAGCCAAACCCGCGGCCTACAACCTGGGCAGGAGACATCAGGGGGGTATAAGCGGAAGGTGGAGTTACAAGTTCCGTAGTTGGGGAGTTTGGGGAGGGTTGGACTGGGGTGACGGATGGGATGAAGGATGATGATAGAGAGGGCATTTGTTTGCGGGTGGGGTTTGGTGGGGGCTTAGTGATGGAGGTCTCGGCATCTACTGAGGACACTCTAGATGTCGAAACTGTCGAATAGGAGGATTCAGAGGTTGGAATAAGGGGGAAGGATGGGGCTGGATCAGGGCTGGTGGATGTGGTGGATGTGGTGGACTCTTGTGTGATTGGGAGAGTTACCTCAGTTATTGGCGGGCTATTTGTTGTGATGGGCGGTGGTGGCCGTGTTAGGATTGGATTTGAAGTGGTGTTAGGGATTGGCGTGGTCGAAGGGGCAGACGTCGGTCGGGCAACTGCACCTGATCTTGTTTGTACTGGGGGAGGAGAAGGCCAAGAACTTGATGAAGGCGGCGGGGGTGGTGGAGTAACAGAAACCGAAGTTGATATCAGTGGAGGTGCCGGCGCCGTTGTAGTGGGCCTTGGTCTTGCCGTTGGAGGAATAATAACACTTATAACTGGAAGAGCTCTAGCTGTGGTTGAAGATTGGACACCTGCATTACCCGCCTCACCCTTCTTCCCATTCTTTAGGCCATCCTCTTCATCTTTATTACTCCCCGGAATGTCAGGTGTGTCAGGGATGTCAGGAGTATCCGGACTATCTTGAGGTCTAGGAACTTTAATTCAGTATGAAGTCAATCATCTGAATAGTTTATGGGCAATAGGAATCTTACGCGCTCTCGGTGCTACCCTCGGAATATCCAGAACTAATACTAAAAGACATAGTGCAAGAGTAATAGAAGTCTTATTTTCCAAGGAGCGATATCTTCTTTTTGGGATTTTCATGTTAACCCTTTGGGACAACCAAGTACTTACCTCCAAGGTGTGCAATCAGGTACCAAATATTGTGGAACGATATCCAGAGGGTGAACCTCACCGGTATTAAAACATTCTTCTATCATACTTCTCAACTACCGCTCTTCATCTGCCGTTTTTTATCTTGCACTCAATACTGAACGTCAATTAATCCACTCTTTTCGACTGTTTCACAATAAAACTAGATATTTCTCCAGATACAAATCCCATTCCTAACTATCCTCACTTAACGCCACGGGAGACCACTGAAAGTCACCACCCTTGTAGGATTAATGCAAAGAGGCCAAAGGGGAAAGTGCAGAGCTCGCACAGTAAGAAGCATAATTGTTTGTGGAAGTGCAGATGAGGGCTTGTAGTTGAAACTTGTATTACCAAAGTGCCTCAATAGGGTAAGTCCGATTGATATAGAATTGAACTCAGCGTTTCTCCCCATGTGCGAACCAGAGCCAGGGTCGGTAAAAGGAACAAGTGCTGTTGCTTGCTTGCCTTGGATGATTTAGCGAGTTATTTTGATTGACTGAGAATTCCTATATCCGAATCATATTAGAACTACCGGCACTTTGTGGAATATAATACCTGCGCTTGACTTGAGGCATAGATTTTTATTGCACAGTACAGCCGCATTCGTAAAGTTTTCATACCCTGATTGGTACCAATACCTGGCTTGGCTATATCAGATGTATTATGATGTAGCGTAACATAGTAGGCGATCAGGACAATTATGATCCCACATTGTTTACCTTTTAACCCTGCCTGCCACAAGAAGTCTCATACCAGCAAATTTCAAGCGAATAACCTAAGTTCCTACTACCAAAATGGCACCACCACACACTCAACTGCCTTCCCAGAAGCGCATGGAAACGAGTATTCAGCGAGCTGAGATTGTTGTTCTGACGAATCTTGGGTGGGGATACAAAAAGATTTCCAAGAAAACTGGAGTTCCGGTCCCAACAGTCCAAGGAATTGTCAAGCGACATCGTATATCTGGTCGGATTGATGATGCCCCTCGCTCAGGCAGACCAACCTTGCTCTCCCCAGCCAACCTTGCAGCAATCGAATATGCTGTGGAAAATAATCCTCATGCCTCACTCGATGACCTAACAGACCAACTTCATGCTTTAAAGGTCAAAGTTGGACGAACCACAATCAATATAGGAACCAAACAGCTTGGTTTTAGGCTTTTGATTCCTCGCAAAAAGCCCTCCCTTGATGACTTCCAGAAAATTAGAAGAAAGTTTTGGTGCTATAGGCAGACTGGTTGGAAGCTTTGTGAATGGAGAAAGATTGTATAGCTTGATAAGTGTAAGGTTGAATATATGGCATATCAACCAGGACAAAGGATACGAGTAAGGACTGGTGAAGAGCTACAGCGTACGAATTTAGCTCCAACCTTCCGCTCTGGTTGTATTGGTATTGGCTGTTGGGCTGCGATCACATATGAAAGTCGCACACCATTGATTCATGTCAGAAAGCGCACCCCCGCCAAGCAAACCTCAAAGTGTGATCGATTAGGCCTCAATGCTCAGCAGTATGCAAGTGAGATCAATGAGCCTTTCCTCATTCCCTACCTCCTATCACTCAACCCACCAGTCCATGGGCTTCAGGTTGGTGAGGACAATGCTGGATATCATAAGGGGGTCAGAACCATGCAATAATGACTGCTTATGGCACAAAAGCTATTCCTTCCCGCGAACTCGCCAGACTTAAACCCAATCGAGAATGCCTGGCATTTATTAAAAAGCCGGCTTCGAAAGCGATTTTCTCATTCCTCAGCTGAACATCAACCGCATACCAAAGAAGAACTATGGACAGCAATGGAGGAAGAATGGGAGGCAATTGAGCAAATCACTCTTGATAAACTTCTAGATAGTATGCCTAACTGTGTAGAAGCTGTGATTTCAGCCAATGGTGGGCATACAAAATGGTAGATAATTTACTTCTTTATGCTCGTTGATGTATTGTTACATAATAATACATCTGATATAGCCAAGCCAGGTATTGGTACCAATCAGGGTATGAGAACTTTACGAATGCGGCTGTACCAGCGTAGTAATGCTCCAGATACTGAAGCACTGTATATAGCCCGACCGCCAGAGGGGTACATTACGGATCGACGGTGATTAGTGACGATGACTACCTTAAAGCTTAAGTTTATTAAGACCTCAACTCTCTCCCTAGATATTATATCGTAGTAGAAGTAATCAATCCGGAAGCCGGCAGAAAGATAACCCACTGGAGTTTGACTCGGTTTGAAACTCAAAAATGGGCCTGGGCCTGAGTTTGAGTGAATTCAAAAACATAAGAGCCCATATCAGGCTAATGCCAGATTTCTGATCTGTTCAGTTGCTATGCTTTGAGAGCCATCTAATCAATGTTAGGAGGTTCAGCTAACAGTTTGAAATGTTTAGGATAAAAGCTTAAGACTAGATAGCCCTGTAGCGACAAATGTTTGTTTTTCAGTAGCGAGGTAAATCAGCTTGCCGTAGCTGAATAAAGTTGACACAGCGGGGTAATACCAGTAGAGACGGGAGTGTTTAGGTGCCTTGCGTTTCGCCTCATTGATTAAGCATAAACCCGTATCCAGCCAGATTATCCGTTGGGGGTTCATTGTTCACAGAGGCGAGAAGGGCATCGTTGTATTTGGCACCGTCGGATTATGCGATTCTTGCTGAGGATGAAAAAACACATGTATTGTAGGAGATTTGAGAGGCAAGGTTCAATTATTGCTTGATCCTGGCCCTTCTGTCGGATAGTTATATGTCCGTGGCTCACCTGTTGCGGAGGAGATTTGTAACTAAAGTCGTCGTGCGGATTCCAACCATCTGCCGCAGAAAGAAATTCAACCCAGGAGATCTCTGAATCCGTACCTTGTTAAATTTTCATGATAGCAGATCATTTAGCGGTTGGTAAAGGTACAATTATAGTCAGGAATTGAGAAAAATGGCCTTCAGGACTATTTTGGGATCCACCAGCGGATAAATATAGTGGTCAAAAATCCACGCTAGGCATAATAAGCCTTTATTCATATCTCCTGTGACTAAAATGGATTGTCAGTGTCTTTCCTTTTGATACAGTGAATCGGTAAATGTGGTTCTATCTCTCATGGTGGCTTCTTGCCAGAACTGGTGCAACTTCTTGACAAGGGGAAACCAGAAGGTTGGAAAAACAATCAACACTGTGCCGGTGTACGGTAGTTTAGAATGGGAATAGGGGATGGAAGTAGGGGATGGGAGGTATAATTGTGCTCATGCTCAGCTTTTTCTACGGATTGCCATAGCTCATATAAGGAGTGCTGATGACGCCCATGGCATCCTTACAAAACCTATACCGTCGTGTCCTGAGCATATTGCTGCCTTATATACATATACCTTCTAAACACACGCCCCTTTCCCACAGTAACCCTAGTTAATAGAAGGGAGAGGTTTAAAAAGATGCTCTAAGAAGAGCATTAACTCTCGAAAATTATCAGTTGTTTACATCTCTCGGATTCGTTCCTACCATAGTTCACGCTAAACCAGGTGATTCTAGTAGTACTAAATGCCTAGGAGTGGTAAGTATCCGACGGTAGTCGAGCCAAAACTCTCATGTATGATATCAAAGTATAGGTATACCAAGGAGCCACCCATCTGGGTGGACGGACGCGACCTCCATCTGTGGTAATCGTACCCTCCGAGTCGTGAGGGTGTCTTTTACAAAGGGTTTGTTACCAAGCCTCAGTCAACCCCCTCTAATCCTCCTAAAAGGAATTCCGAACCCACACCCATGAAGTATTCATCCCCACAGGCTCATAAAACGCCTCACAATAGAATTTCCACCGGCAGAGCGGCCCAATCCGAGTGACATCCCATGACCAACGGACAACAAGTGTGGGGTAAACCCCCCAACCAACCAGCCCTTCCACCTTATTAATTCCTCACCACCGACCAACGATAAAAGCCCACCCCCAAATCTCCCGGTAAACACAGATCAACAAAGGAACCCGGGTGTGCAAACCACCCTCCCTCCTTGCCTTGCCTTGCCTTACCTTACCTCCCTCCCCTCCATCACAAAGTTACCAGTACTCGTACGTACAGTAACATCCCGAATCTCCCTACAGCATAGCACAGCAAACACCTCTTGCTTACTGTACTTCCACCCGACAAAACCCCTCCCTCCCTCCCTCTCGCTTACATAACCCCAACCCATCAACCAACCAACAACAACCCACCACCGTCCCATCCATCAACCACATCAACCACAACCACCACCCTCATCAGCAGAGCAAAAAAAAATGCCCCCACCAAGACCCCTCCTCCTCCTCCCAAAAACCGCCACCACAACCGTCGCCCGCCGCTACCGACACGGACAAAGGTACATGTCCAGCAGCAGCAGTGGCAGTCACAGCCACTACGACCCGCCAAGCGGCTGGTTCCTGAACGTCCCGCCGGGTGAGAAGCCCGTGAAGGAGGGGTGGGAGAACGTCTTTTACTGGGGATTCTTCGGAGGATTGTTTGCTGCTGGGGTTGCATATGCGTATAAGCCTGATACTTCGTATGTTCTTTTTTTTCTTTTTTTCCCTTTGCTTTTAAATTGTCGGCCCGCTTCGCGGGCTGATGGGGATGGATGGGGGGCTGATGAGGGGGGGGGGTATAGGATTCAAACATGGGCGCTAGAAGAAGCTAGAAGGAGGTTAGAAGTTGAAGGGATTTTGGAGGATCCTACGACTGGGGCTCCGAGTAAGCATGAGATCAGGACTGTGTCGGGACTTGGGCCTGGGGGGAGGAAGGCGTGATGAGTCATCCATCCACTTGTTCGTCTGGAGGGAGGGAGGGAGTTCATATTGATGTTGGATAGATTGATGGATCGATGGATTGATGCACAGGGGGTTGTAACTACAGTAACATATTTGGGATCTTTTTTTTTTTTTTTTTTTTTTTTTTTTTTTTTTTTTCTAATACCTTTTATGCTTTACTTTGCAATGGCGAAAAATTCAATTGCATAGTATATTCTTCCTTTTGTAGGGGGTGGGTGGGGGTTTCCGTTTCTTTTATTTCTGTATCGTGGATGAATTTGATAGACTGGCAGGCAGGCAGGCAGGTATGTAGGAGATTACCTTATGGTATGACGATTTCTTCCTTTCCTGCTTTGTGTTGAAAAAGGGATTAATGCATACCCGAAAAAGAAAAAGAAAGGGGGACGAGGTAACTTTATCATATATCAATCATTTCTATTTCGAGTGCGTATGAAATTGGTTTCCCGGGAATAATGGCTACAATCGAATTGAAGATTGAGAAGAAAGAGGAAGAAAGAAGAGAAAAAATGGTAAAATTGTAAAGAATCTAATTTTCCCTCAACACCCCCACGCCGAAACTGAAGGAAATAAAATGAAAAAAAAAAAAAAGGAAGAATCAATCAAGAGCAAGAGAAAGAGAAAACAAAAAAGGTATCTATTTAGATTATATTAGAGTTTGTTTTCGGGAATAACGTAACTGAGGATTTATTCGTTAGTTATTATTATCGAAATGGAAAAAAGATGGATAAGGTCAGTCGGGGAAACAAACCTCCAATCGCTCTCAACATCTCCATACTGCCTCTCCTCCATCCACTTCCACAGTCTCTCGGTGAGAACACCCGCTTCCTTGCCTTCCTGCAAAGGGATCATGATGTCTCTGGGGGTACCATTGATACCACCATCCCAGGCAATGCGTCTAATCGGGGATACAACCGCTGCGGTTCCGCTCCCGAAGGCCTCAACCAACCTGCCTTCATCCGCAGCTTTAGCCATCTCGCCGATAGTGAATTTACGCTCGTTGACCTCCCAGCCCTCCTTAATGAGGTGCTCCCTGGCGAGCGCAAGGATACAGTCTCTGGTGATGCCTTCAAGGATAGTTCCGTCCAAAGGAGGGGTGACAATTTCCTTCTTGCCTTCCGGAGTAATCCATGCGACGAAGAGGTTCATTGTCCCCACTTCAGTAACATATCCCTCCTCGCCAAAGAGCCAGAGGTTTTGATGGAAGCCGCGAGATGCGGCTTTAAGCTGTGGAATGATACAAGGCGCATAATTCCCGCCGAGCTTCATGTCTCCAACGCCACCAGGCCAGGCACGGATGTAGCGACTGGTCGCCTCAAGGCTAACTGCCTTGAATCCAGTAGGATAATACGGGCCTACCGGGGAAGCGATAACAAACAACAATGCGCTCCCCGGTGGGCCAACACCTAAAGTTCTCTGGGTTCCAATCATGGTGGGCCTGAGATAGAGTGAATAACCCCGCTTATCCGGAATGAACTTTTGCTCCAAGTTGACATAGGCAGCAAGACATCTGGTCATTTCCTCGATAGAGAATCTCGGAAGAGCAATGCGAGTAGAGGATTTGTTCAGACGCTGCATGTTGGTATGAGGGCGGAACATGCGGATGCTCGACTTTCCGTTCACGGTGGAACGATAGGCCTTCATTCCTTCAAAGCATTCGAAACCGTAGTGGAAAACACAGGTTGCGGGATCGAGGGATAGGTTCTGATACGGGGTGATCCTAGGCGCGGCCCATCCGGATTTAGCGGTCCATTCTATGGACAGCATGTGGTCTACATTCTTTAGTGTGAGTTTGCTTGTTCGATGTCGTGGTGGGGAAAGCGGGGATACCGGTGAAGTTGCGCCCAAAGATAAGGTCCTCCGGTTTCATCAGAGACTTTGGTGTTTGGGTACGGGTAATGGTTAATTTTGAAGCATCAATGTCAGCGAGCTGAGCTTGAGTACTATAGACTCTTAGAGAGTGTGGGATGCGAATCCCCTGGAGGAAGGAGGAGCGAAGCATTTTGGTGGATGCTCAAAGTTAAGTACCGTAAAAACCGAAATAATTGAGAATCACGCTAAGAGGTTCAGAATTTCCCCTTCGGATTAAGGGGAGAAAACACAGCGAAAAGATTGCCTTTCAGCCCTGAGCTGAGACAAATAAAAAGAAAAAAACAATAGACCTTGCCAGGAGAGGCAAATCCAACGTCCCAGCGGGATTCTCAATTATTTCGGTTTTTACGGTAGGGAGTGACGAGGGAAGAGTAGAAGGTAGAGGGGGAAGGGGAGGGAGAAGAAGAGAAGGGGAGGGAGAGGGAGAGGGTGGAAGGAGAGGAGGAGAGGAGAGGAGAGGAGAGGGAGTGTGATGAGAGTTGGCTTTTCAATTGGAGAGAATAGGCGGAAATTGATGATGGGGGGTAAAAGATGCGAGAACGGAGTTTAAAGGTGGGAGGGAGGATTATTAGGTGACACGACTTTTTGGACCCTCAAATCATATTTTAAACCTCAGAAGGATGAATTACCGTACAGTACTCTACACCATCTCTGGCTTCACTACAATTTTGATAGTGATAAGCTTTACTATAATTATACCTAGATATACTCTTGTTTTCCTTTGCTGTGCCATTTTATTCTCACCGTGACCACCGTTCTGGGCATTTGTAGCTGCCAGATTGCGGAAGCGCCCATGTCGATACTGTATGGTAACCCACTTGCGTGTTTGCTTGCTCAGCTCAGCCTCTCTTTCTTCCTTTAATACAGTATCAGCTTCTTTTGTCTCACATCAGACTTCATCCCTCCTTATCCTTTAACAGAGAGCTTAGCTCTAGCTTCTCCCCCGAGGGGACAGAAAAAAACAACAAAAAATGTTCTCGAACGCCCTTAAATCCTTCACTTCGAATATAACATCGAATTACACTCTTTCACCTTCCCCGACTGGCCATGCAGGGCCGTGGAAAATTTATGATGCAAAAAAAAAGAAAAGTCCGAATCAGGCGGTTAGTGTCTTTGTTTTCGAGCGAAAATCTCTTGACCAACCAGGCGGGTCTTCCGGAGGACTCTCTCTTCGTGGATCGAGTTCCAGAGATGGTTTGAGAGCAGCCCAGGACGAAGTGGTCGACCGATTAAAGAAGGAAGCAAGTTTGCTTGCCCGTCTACGGCATCCTTCTATCCTCGAGCTTGTGGAACCGGTGGAGGAGACGAGAGGTGGTGGGCTGATGTTTGCAACGGAACCGGTTATGACGAGTTTGGCCGTCCTGCTTGCTGAGAAGGATGAGGAAGAGCGGAGCAATGGGGGGAGATATGTTGTCGGTGGTGGGAACGGGGGGCGGAGGAGACGAGAGGTTGAGATTGATGAGTTGGAAATTCAGAAGGGGATATTACAGATTGCAAAGGGGTTGGAGTTTTTGCATGAGAGCGCTGCACTTATACATGGGAATCTAACCCCAGAAAGCGTAATGCTCAATGTCAAGGTCGGTCCTTTTCTCTGAATCCGGTGGATATGTTAAGAAGTGCTTTCATCCGTAACGTTTCACAGCTTATTTAGTTTTTGATTACTCGCATAGCTAACTTATTGTAGTCCGACTGGAAACTCACCTCCTTCTCATTCACAGTGACCTCTGTCAAACCCCCACTTCCGGCACCCTATGACCCTCGCCTACCACCATTTGTCCAATTATCGCTCGACTATGCTTCTCCAGACCTGATACTTGACCAGAATTTGACACCCTCTGCAGATCTCTTCTCCCTGGGTCTGCTGATTGTAGCGCTATACAATCATCCGCACCGCTCACCATTAGAAACACATCATACAACGTCAACCTATCGCAGATTGTTGACTTCTGCATCTACTACACCAAATAGTGGAAACAACTATCTATCTTCCCGTCCACTCCCACGGCCGCTTGTTGAGACGCTCCTCTCCAGACTACTAACAAGACGACCGGCGGGTAGGGTTACAGCGCGCGAATTTCAGCAGAGTCCTTATTTTGACAATATACTTGTTTCAACTCTGCGGTTTCTAGAAAGCCTTCCAGCCAAAACTCCATCTGAGAAATCGGCCTTCATGCGTGGGTTACCAAAAGTGCTTCCGCAATTTCCCCGGAGGGTTCTCGAGAAGAAAATACTTCCAGGACTCGTCGAAGAACTCCGGGACGGTTCAATGCTAGCTCTGGTTCTCCCAAATATATTTTTAATTGTGGAGAACGCCAGTGTAAGGTTATTCTCCGAGAAGGTGCTCCCGAAGCTAAAGGAAGTCTTCGTAAATCACGTTCCGAGTACAACAGAGCATAAGACCGCTGCTGCAAAGATCGCCGAGCGGGAGAGGGAAACTGGGCGTGAAGGCGGGTTGACGGTGCTGCTATCAAACTTGAACATTATTAAGGATAAAACTACTGCAAAGGAATTTAAGGAGGACATATTACCAGTACACCACGCAGCACTCGAGTCACAAACCCATGCCTTACAAGATCTGGCCCTTCGCTCCATTCCAACAATCCTGCCAAAGCTTGACTTCCCAACTCTAAAAAACGATTTATTCCCTGTCGTTGCTAGTGTGTTCACAAAGACCTCATCCTTAGGGATTAAGATCCGTGGGCTTGAAGCTTTCAAAGTGCTCTGTTCGCCAGCGGCTGCCGCAACCTCGGACGCACCGGAATTAGATAAATATACCATTCAGGAAAAGCTTATTCCACTGCTACGTGGAATCAAAACCAAGGAACCGGCAGTCAGTATGGCAGCACTGGATGTGTTCAAGGTCATTGGCAAGACGTGTGATAGGGAAGTCGTAGCCATGGAGATTCTGCCATGTCTCTGGAGTATGAGTTTCGGGCCCCTATTAGGCGTAGATCAGTTCATGGCGTTTATGGAGGTTGTGCGGCAAGTTAGTTCTCGGATTGAGGCAGAACAGATACGGAAGCTGCAGGAGTTGAGGACCGAGGGCGGCAGTGGTGCTGGTGCTGGTGACATTTTAAGCTTCGGAGGGATGCCCGGAATGAGTTCTGGAATTACCGGAGGCGGTGGAGGCGGTGGGGACGATAACTTTGAAAACCTGGTTTTCGGAAGAGGAGGCGGGAATAAGTCTCCGCCAGTTAATAACGGCGGTTTCGATGCCCCGTGGAACAGCATGAATGCAGGCGGAAGTGGCACTATTACGGCGCAAAAGTCCGAGCCAAAGTTCAGTTGGTCTACACCGTCTTCGACAACAAATCTTCATTCCTCCTCCTCGTTCTCAGGGGGAGTACTACAACCTCAGCAGCAAACCCGGGCAATGACCCCCGAAGCGAAAATGAGCTTCCAACCTCTGACCCCAACCAGTGCATCCCACTCCGCCTCGAATTCGATGAACACGAATGCGTTCTCTAACCTCAACCTTGGTTCGGGTTTTGGAAGCACGACCTCTCTACGCTCTCAACCTCCTCACTCACAGAGTGCTAGCAATACAAGTTCTGGTGGCATAGACTGGTCCTCAGCAGCAACAAGACAAAGCTTCCCTTCAACAACTTCAAACACAAACACCCAAGCCAACAGTCTCTGGAACACCCCGCCATTAAAGCCCGCCCAATCGCCCTTAAGCGGCGGCTTCAAGCCACCCGTCCAACAGAACCAACAACAGAACCACCCCACAATTTTGTACGGCCAGACAAGACAACAGCCCGCGCCGACTACCTCTACCGGGGCATTCTCTGGCTTCATGATACCGCCGCCGCCGGGAGTTGGCACAAGTAATATAGGGGGGGGAACACTAGGAGGAGGAGGGGCAGTAGGAGGGTTTACGTTGACACTGCCGACTAGCATGAATAAGAGTACGGAGAAGAAAGGTCTAGACGCCTACGAGAGTTTACTATGATATTTTTCTTTTCTTTTCTTTCCCCTTATTGAGTTTTGTTTTTGTTTTTCCTTTTTTTTTTTGTAAAGGTTATTTATTTCGTGTAGGGTGTTTAGTAGTAGTATCATAGGCAGTCTATAGATTGGTCCGGAGTACTCTTTGATAAGGTAGTTTTAATTTTCAAAAGCAAGAAAATCAAGCAAATTTATACCACAGTCGTACCATACCTAACTTCTCCTATCTACCCCTTCGCCACAAGCTCCTTAACCTTCTCAACCGCATCCTCTAAATCATCAAAGGCAAATATCGGAAGTTTACTCTCCTGTAACTATTAATAATCAGCTCCTTATCATACTCCTCCCTCCTCCAAGAAAGTAGAATACCCACAATCCTCCACCCCTCCTTTTCCCTCATCCCCCGCAACCGAACGACAACCGGTACTTCAATCCCCACCTCCTTGAAAGCGAGCACTATCCCCTTCGCAATAACATCGCAAAGTGTCAACCCTCCAAACACATTCACGAAAAGCACTTTCACACTGGTATCACTCAACACCATCCGGAAAGATTCCCAGATAGTCTCGGCAGTGGCTTTACCGCCTGTGTCAAGCATGTTTGAGGGGTGGAGGCCATGGAGAGTTAGTATATCGAGGGTATTCATACTTAGGCCTGCGCCGTTTACAATTGTTCCTACTCTCGGGCGAGGGGAGTCAAAGGGTGGGTAGGGGATGTAGACTATGTTGTGCTTAGGGGTTGGCTGGGTGACTGGATCTGGGGATATGGTTGTGGCGGGCAGGCTCAAGAAAAGACTCCTGTAGGGGGGGATATAGGAGAAGGAAGTGGTTATCATGCAAGCTTCGGTCTCTATAAAAATGTTGTATAACACGCGCGTTAACGCTGCCAATTGCTCCTCATCACGATCCTTCAGATAAGTCGAGCGGAGCAAGCCCGCGGACGGGGGCGTTGAGAATGGTGTTGGGAATTCTTCCATTTCTCCTCCTGCTACGTATAAGAGGAATTTTAAACCAGAGGTGTTCCGGTCTATACTCAGAATAAGGTTTATATCGCCCTCCTTTGCTCGATTGTTGGCTAAGCGGATATTGACACCGGTGTTTCTCTCCGGTAAAATCTTTTTCTTTAGGAGGGTCCTTGTTTGCTTTCTTGATAGGTTATGGAGGGATCTTTTTTGCTGCTGCTGCATTTTCGGGTTGTGGAGTGGGCTGCCTAGGGAGGGATAGTGGGCGTCGAGCAGTTTTACCATTCCTGGACCGAATTGGGCGGGTTGGGAGACCATCTCTACGCCTGCGCGGGAGAGCTGGGAGGGTTGGTGTGCGGTTAGGTACGAGAGTGATATGTGGTGAGTGAGGATGGGTGGGGTGAACTTACCGCCTTGATCTTTTCTTCTACAGTTGGGTCTCCGGGGGCTCTTATTGCGCCTGCGTGGCCCATTACCTTACCCTCTTGAGCGGTAAGTCCAGCGACGAGCCCCATTACCGGCCTATCCACACAATATCCTCCGTATCAGCCCTCCCTTTCTCTGCCACCACAATTCAATCTCAGGAAACCACCTACTTCGTCAAAGCCCCTCCATTCCTCCCTTTCACCTCCTCCAACAGTGCCACAACCCTCATCTCCACGTCCCCGCCCACCTCCCCAATCACCACAATGCCCTTCGTCCCCTCATCCTCCAGAAAAAACTTCACTCCATCCACCAACGTCGTCCCCGCAATCCAATCCCCGCCCATCCCCACAACCAAAGACTGCCCCAATCCAGCTCTACTGGTCGACGCCACCGCCTCATAACTCAATGTGCCAGATTTAGCAACGATGCCTACAACGCCGGGCGTGAAGACCTTGTGCGGCATGAAGCCGACCCGACAGCGCGCGGCGGGGTTTATTATCCCGGGGCAATTCGCACCGACTAGGCGTGAGCGGGATTGCGTCTTTAGGATTGAGTGCAGGCGCAGGAGGGAGTGGATGGATACGTGTTCTGCTACCGCTATTATTAGCGGAATTTCTGCGGCTATGGATTCAGTGATCGCGGAGACAGCGAAGGGTGCTGGGACGAAGATTGCGGTTGCGTGGGGCTTTAGGTTGTCGGCGGCCTGTATGGTGGGGTGTTAGGGTGGCGGGAGAGGGAGGGGAGGGGAGGAAGGGGACCTCTTTCACGCTGGAGAATAACGGAAGCTTAAGGTGCTGGCCGGACTTTCTGGGTGTGACGCCTGTGGGGCATATCAATTGCTATTCCATCTCATTCCAGCTTTTCGGAAGAATACCTCCGACAACTTTGGTCCCATAATCGATTGATTGCATTGCATTCGCTGTTGCCTATGTATCCCCCCTCTACATAAGCCTACTCCTCCTTCTCCTCCTCCTCCTCGATACATTGGCTTAAACTCACTTGCTTTCCTAACCTTCACATTAACTCCCTCCATTCACAGAAAGAGTAAGAGCACAAACCAGTGAATCCCTGATATATAATTCGAGTCTCCGACGTAAGAGTTAAATTCTTTAACGTTTGGTCATATGTGGAACTCCAGCGGCCGTGCTGCTGGAAGTACCGGCGGGGGCGGAGGCAGGTGGTGGGGGTTACTCTGTACATTTTGGCTGGGCTTGGTGTGAGGTTTACAAACGAGCATCTGGGGGAAGGGGGGGCTTTATGATACATTGTACCCGTGCGAGCTATTTGACCTGGAAGAAGGGAGGGGGGGAATTGGCCGAGGCGCCGGAAGATGCTAATACTGGTACCTTCATGGGGTATTAATTGTGCTATCATATTTCGTCTAATATGTCCCAGTGGTTAAGTGTGGTACCGGTAGAGACGCCCTGCCCTGCAGGGCAGGATACTCGTAATTCTCTGACGTTTGTGAACACAACTGCTATTGCATACCACCAAAATCTTGAGGCTCCAGCCGATTTTCTGCCCGTATGCATAGCAGTTGGTTCACAAAGGTCAGGGAATTACAAGTAGAGTGTTTCTACCAGATGCATCCAAGCGAAGTGTTACAAGACCTCTACCGTACTCTACCCAGAATCACAAGTAATCCCACCACCACCTCTACTATAACCACCACCTCTACTATAGTATCACACCCAGTCACTCCTCCTCCATTCAATTACTGTAAATACAGCATCCTCTCCCGTACTCTCACCAAATCAGCGGTCCTCGGCCAACCATCCGATCTCCTGTCATGTAAAGTAACCAACCCCACCCAACCCCACATACACTCCGACCGTCCTCAATGCATGGTCCCCGCCAAGACTTTGCTTCTCCACACTTTACGGTAGCTCCTGTCCGAAGATGGTGAGTGCGGATAGTGTGGTCATGGGAGGGTCAGTTGCATACATCGCCTTTCCACTTCCTCCATCATCATCATCATCATCCTCCTCCTCCTCCTTCCCTCCTCCTCTTCTTCAAACAGCACGGTACGAGTCGGGGTTTATGTGTATATTATAACACCTATTATCATCATCTTCATCCCTCGTGCTACTCTTACTTCCCCAGGCCAGTGGTGTATTCTATATTGTACGAGTATAAAAAAAAAATGAGTAAACCCTCACCAAAAGGTTTTCCCCCTTCCCCCTTCCCCCCTCCTTCTTCCGCATAGCTAACGATGCAGACCTCCCAACAGCCCTCTCAAACCTAACCCTAACCCCCCGCCCCACCTCCACCTCCACAACAACCACAAAACCCACCCGCAAGCCAAAGCGAAAGCCACAAACCCTCGAATCTTGGGAAGACGCTTCTCTTTCCTCTGACGAAGCAGAGGGGGATGATGATGGGGATGAGGATGGATCACATCACCCATCACCACCACCGCCGACACCTACTACGCCGTTTACGCAGACGCATAGTGGAAATTCGTCGTCTGTGAGTTCGATCGCTTCGCCGCGGGAGAGCGTCGCTGCTGCGACAGCAGCGGCGGGGGAGAGGGGTGGAGGGGATCGGGCGGAGAGGCCGGCTACGACGGATGCGGTAGCAAGAAGGATGATTTCTGCTGCGTTGGGGGTTAGACCTAAGACTACCAAGGAGCAGAGAGAGTATGATGCTGCTATCAAAGCCGCTGAGCGCAAGAAGAGGGATGAAGAGAAGGAGAGGGCGAGGTTGGCGGAGGAGGAGAGGGAGAGGGTTCGGAGGGGGGTTTGGGAGGATTAGATTGGGTGTTCTTCTCTTTTCTTTTCCTTTTTTTTTTTTCTTTTTTTTCTTTTTGGTAGATTGGGGGGGTAGGGGTTTTGGTTACATTTTGGAGAGGGAAAGGGGGGGGGGGGTTTTGGTTACTTACCTACTTTTTTTTTTTGGTTATTACAGAGAGTTTCTATGTGTGGATGTTACAATTTCGATTTCACGACAACTTATGATTTAAGACAAGATAAACTCGTGCTTTTCTCCATCAAGATAGGCTTTCGCAATTCATCATAGGGAGTGAAGTACAGTACCGTACCGTACCACCAGCTCTCACAGGTACGAGCCTGGTAACAAAAGAAACCGCCCCCTGGCTTGGCGCTCACTCGCAACTTCAACAACTACCCCCATATTAATAAGATGAAAGGAGATAAAAACATGGAAATAATAGAAAGAAAATATTACATGATAGAGTTTTCTCTTACAAACTACCAGCGGGTTTGCATGCCTTTACGCTCCTTTAACTCCTTCATCCTCTCGGGCATGCTATCAAGTAATGGGTTCCAATCTGAAGGCCGTAGCCTATCCCACTCTTCTTGGATAGCTTGCTGCATCTCAGAAATAGTCCCAGGGAACCTCGCTCATGCCTTTATATGCTGTTTCATAATCCTCCACACATGCTCGATCGGATTGAGGTCGGGTGATTGAGCCGGTCTTTTATGTAGTGGGATACCCAACTCTCTTTTGGGCTCTACCAGTACACGCTTGGTCCCATGCCACGGTGCTGCATCTTCCACATACTCTCCACTGGTAGATACCATATACCCTTTCTCACCTCAAAAGGCTGGGGCTACCACAGGCCTCAGGGCCTGTTCAAGATAAACCTCACTCGTAGTCCCCCCATGACCTGATAACTCCAGAAAGACTAATTCTGACTTCCAATCAAAACTGATAGCACCCCAGACATTCACCAAAGCTCATCCACTGTGAAAGGTATGCTGGATGCAGTCTTCATGGTATCGTTCATCTGATAATCATGTGACCCAAGTGGAACCTCGTTTGGACGTATCGAAAGTGCATTCATTAGAAAACATGTGGAGCTGCCACCATTGTTTAAGCTTGCCAATATGCTCAATTGCATAATGATATCGATCTTGCTGGCACTCCTTTGAGATGAATGGTCTTTTACAGGCCTTACAATGGGTATATCCTCTCGATTCAAGTGCTCATTTAACCGTCATGCTGGAAACTGATAATCCTGCATCCCGTCCTAATTTGACCCAGGATAGTATTCTATGTTCCCAGTTCTTTCAAAGGATGATAATCAAATGGTCCACATCCTTCTCTGTCAAGGCTGGTGGGTGGCCAGAATGAAATGTGTTACGTCAGTCATGAGGATCTCTCGCCCAGTCTCTAATGGTGGACCAGGGAACACCTGTTTGTCGCTTGATTTCGTGACAACTGACACCGAAGTCAGCCATAGTGAGGACTCTAGATCTCATCGGTGTATTCCAGTGCCCCCTTGGGGGGTTGCGTGGAGGGGTGTTCGACATTGTAAGGAGGGGTTCATTGATGGTTGATGGCTTGGCATGTAAGGGGGGCGGTTTCTTTTGTTACCAAGCTCGTACTGTATGATAATACCGATAACTCCACCCCCGACCTGCAAGAACGAGCGAATCAAAGAAATCCCTTGCAGAAAAAAATCTATTATATGCATCTCCACAGGAAGCTAATAATCCTTACCAGTTCAGTATCATACTCCCTCCATCCACCCTTCCATACCGTTCTGGGAAAAAAAAACCCATTTCCCCTTGAATAAAGCCTAAACACCCCCATCCCATCCCATCGCCTATAAGAAAGCAAGATTACATAACCCAAACACCTTAGGACACTAATGCCTTGTCAGCCCGTATCATCCAGCAACCAATCTTACTGTAGTTTTCCAAACAAAGCGGGCTGTAGGAGTACCGGTACGGTAGGTAGCCCGCGTAGTGGTGGAAGGGGCATGTCAAGCACCGGTATATCATGAAAACTTGGGTAAACTACTCATAATAACCGGGAAGAAAGGGGAAGAAATCTGGGGGGAGGGGGGGGGCGAACTTCTCTCTTCTTGTGATACGATATTAACAATCATGGGTTCTGGGTTACTGTGCGTGCTGCTGTAGTATTATTCAGCATCTCGCGAAGGTTGATGGTGTTTGTGCTGTACTGTTACCGTGGATTTCCCAAGGCGAGACGTTGGTACGGATACTGACGTTATCAATCCCCCCCCAATACTAATATATAATGGTGGGTGCAGTAGAACAGGCGAATAAAACAATGTTTAAAAAAAACGGAAAAAAAACAGAAACAGGGTTTAGGGTATACTAATAGTATTCTATAATGGTGGGTCCCCCTAATAACGGACTGAACAAAAGAAACGGAAACAATGGGAATAGGTTTTAGGGCAAAGGGCACTCGCAGGCGGCGATGTGTGGTTCGCACACAGGTTATTACTTGTGTAAAAATATCAATTAGCCTCCATTCACCCGCCCCAGCAAAGACGGAATCACACACTATGACTCGGCAGGGTAAAGCACCGTATGGGTAAAATCCGGGGATGGCCGTAGGCCCCCCCTATGAGGCTGAAGGTAGGGTTGTGCTACATACCAACTTCCAAGAGATAGATAATAACTTAGGTGGTCTGTTCCTTCTTTTTCAAAAGCAAAAGACATTTCCCCATCTTATTTTTCCATTCCAACATCGAACCCTCCCTATTTTTTTTTTTTCTCCCCTTCAACTTTTTACACAATTCCTCTGATAGAGAGAGAGAGAGAGAGAGGAAATTACAAATCATCATGGCTAGTTACAAACTTAAGCTTGCAGCTGTACCTCCTCCTCCCCTTGCTCTGCCTCCGCCTTTCCGCTTCCGGCTAACATACTTACTAACGATAGATCCTATTAACCTCCACCGCCTACCTCTACAAATCCATAACCCAGCGCACTCCCCTCTACTTCCTTTCCCCGCCTCCCCCCCTCCCCGCCTCCATATCAAGCACGTGCACAACACACTTCCCTTCCATCCTCCAAAACTGCGAAGACTTCGCCATCCTACCAAACACAACAGTCCTATTCCTCTCCTGCGACCGTTCGCGCCGAGAATGGTACCACGCCTTCAGCGCGTTCCCGCCGGGGGTAGACAAAGGCGAGGTGTTCATGTGGGACTACAGCCAGCCAAAAGTGGCGCCAACGCTCCTTTCTCGCGCCGAGAGTTTGGGCGCGGACTTTCACCCCTTGGGATTAAGCGCCGTGCCCACGAAAGGAGGAGAAGGGGGGGGCGTGAGGTTATTCGTAACGAACCAGGCCAAGAAAGAAGCGAGAGTCGAGGTCATCGACGTGGACCTCAAGACCAAGAGCGCGAGGCATAAGCGCAGCCTGAAAGATGCAAAGATATTCTCGCCGAACGGGATTGTGGGTGTTGACGAGGACTCATTCTTCATCACCAATGATGGCTTCTTCTCCAGGAGGTGGAGTACAGCGCTTCTCTTCGAGGTTATATTTGGCGCGCCGGGGGGGCAGGTTGTTCACGTTCACATCCCTCCCTCTGCCTCCTCCGCCTCGGGGGGTAAAGACTCGGTACTCGCCTACAGCGTCGCCTGGATCTCGCTCGCGAACGGCCTCGCGCTAGACCGCGTCAAGCAGAAACTCTACGTCGCAAGTAGCACGCATGGCATCTACACTTATTCAATCCCGGATATGGCGCATGCGTTCCATGCTATCCCGGAATCCTTCCACCGAACACCCTTCTCGGCCGATAATCTGCACTTGGGGCCTACGGGGCGGTTATTCGTCAGTGGGATTTCGTCCCTCAGTGCTTTCGCTACGAGTATGCTTGCCGAGGGAAAAGTGGGCCCGCCTGCATGGACTGCTGAGTTGTTGCCTGCCGTCGATAAGAGTGATAGACGGGAGGTCGCACTGAGAGGATTGGATCCCGCGAATAGTCCGCTTAGAAAGGAGGAGTGGGTGTGGAGGAGTATTTACATGGATGATGGAAAGTTCTTTGGTGGGGTTAGTACTGGCGGGGTGGTGGATGTGCAGGGAACGTTTGTTGGGGTTAGTGTTGTTGGAAAGGGGGTGTTGGTTTGTAAGAAGGTTCTTGAGAGGCCGGGAGTGCTTGTTAAGAAGGTGGAGAAGGGGGAGGGAGAAGAGAAGGTTAAGGAGGAGTTGTAGATGGGGTTGCGATTTGGACGATAATAGTTTAATTTTTGATTTTCTTGCAAGTTGGTGATAGTATCTTATGTAGAGAGAAGACAAATATAGCCAGGTTGACCGAACTGCCTTAAAACTCTATTTCTTGCGGTGGTAATTTATGCACGGGCATTAAAATAAAGGACCCTCTGCGTCGCTCCTCCTCGCTCAAAGACAAACAAATCCTCAATATCTACAATGGTATAACATAATTCCTTGATATATGGACAGCGATGACACAATGACACTAACCTACAATTTTTTCCACAAGCAAAAACCCACCCCTCTTGCTCCCCATAAAAAACCATTCATCATCATTTCCAGCCCAAATATCACCATAGTACATCTATCACAATCATGTCACACCTCCTCATCGCTCAATTACATCAAGCCCCCAATGATATTTCATGCAAACCCCATATAGACAACCCAAACTAAATGCAAAACGAAAATAAAAGAAGCCCTCTAAGTTAGGGCGCCTTATAGTACTTTGTCTCCACAAACGGCATTTTTGTCACAGTCCCTTTACGCTCCTTCCCGCGGACCTTGATACCAACTTCAGTCCCCTGCTTGTGGAATCCGCTCTTGATATAGCCCATGCCAATATTCTTGCCTAGTGTAGGGGAAGGACACCCTGATGTTATTTTACCTATAGTTGCTAGTGTTAGCATTGCAATGAGTCAGTGAAGAAAATGGGGAGGGGCAATACCAATCACGTTATCCGTTCCCTTCTCTACAATCTCTGCACCCTCTCTAGCTGGCGGCCCCTCGACGAAAAATCCGACTCGACGTCGAGGAACAAAGCTCCAGTTGTCGTATTGTCTGCTGATTGTTTCTGCACCGAGAAAGTTGCTAGCCCAGGGTTAGCATTATTGAATCGGTTTGTTTTAGAAAAGCCTACCCGTCCATAGCCCTTGTCTTCCCTACAAGCCACTTAAGTCCAGCTTCAATTGGTGTAGTAGTATCATCTAGATCATGTCCATATAGACACATTCCCGCTTCGAGCCTAAGACTATCTCTAGCTCCCAGGCCAGCAAGCCTAATCCTATCACCAGTAGATCCAACATCCAACAATCCCATAGTAACAGTCTCAGTGTTCTTCTCAGAAATGGAAATCTCGAATCCGTCCTCTCCGGTATACCCCGCACGAGCAATGTGTAGTTTTTCCTCCAGAGACGGTATCTCAACAAACATTGAGTTTCCAAAGTACAATGTGGAAAGGTCCACAGGGGAGCCGGTTATGTTGGTAAGGTACTCCGTCAAGATATCCTTTGCCAAAGGTCCTTGCAAGGCAACCAAGCCCTGTCTGGTGAGAACTTCATGCTTAACATCGGAAGAGAAGGGTTTCATATTCTCGGCAATATACGCAAGATCCTTATCTTTACACGCAGCATTGGTAACGACGTAGAAATCCTCAGGCCCATGCGAGGTAATGATTAAATCATCCACAATCCCACCAGTAACCGGACGCAAAAACACCGAAAGCGTAGACTGAAACTGTGGCAGGCGTGTGAGATCCGAGGGAGTGACAGAGTGCAAGAAAGACAATGCTCCAGGACCGGTCAAACTATACAATTGCACTCGATTAGCTCCCCGAGCTCACACAAACTTCAACTGGGATAACAATGACTGCAAACAAACCGATGCTGAACCATATGCGAAACATCAAACAACCCTGCCTTCCCCCTGACCCAATTATGACTCTCCCCTACACTCTCTCCGGTGTAAAGCACGGGCATAGAATATCCTGCGAACGGGACCATCTTTGCTCCCTTCGCAACATGAAGGTCGTAAAGTGGAGTCTTCGCCAGGGCTCCGGGAGTAGCATCACTATAGAACCTCGGGAACGCCCTAAACTTCGAATTGGCCGCAATTCGAAGCGTCGATGCCAGTCTAGCGGTACGTAGGAGTGACATCGTGATGAATTGACACAGGTGGAAGTTGGGGGGGGGAAAGAAAAAAATAATTTAAAGGAGGTAGATGGGTTGACTCCCTCTCCGGTGTGTCGGTTGGTGAAGGTGGGAAAGTTTCAATGGGCTATGACGAAAACTGCCGGTATCGATAAGAGCACGCACGTGATCAGGGTTTTTACACCGAGTAACCGCGATATGGAACCAGCTTACATATTCGCTATAGTAGCCCGGTTTTTGGTGATCTTTGTTCTAATGATGTATGAGAGGAGATCTACGAGATGTGCAATGGAGTGTTGTTATCTGGAGGGGGGAAATGTTTGCTGTGGGGATGGAAATGAGGGCTCACAATATCTCACTCGGGTTTAGCTAGATCGTCAGACGAAACAGGCTTTTTGGGAATGTGGACTAACTTATGGATTAAACGAGACAATTAACTTAATCCGTCTAGAGTAAGCTCTATCCCGTATAAGCTTATCGCATTTACTATGTGGCCTATGCAGGGTCTTAGAGTCTGTCCTTGTAACGTGGGAAACACTCCAAACATTGATGACAGGCAAACTGCCACCCACAGAATGTTACCACGGTAACGCGAATCTCACGAGGTAACTTCAAATAACTCACAGGCCACCACAATGCACCACTATACGGAGGCGCGTGTATAATGTAGTATTTACTAATTTATCGAGTGATGATTTGTGACAGCATTTGTATTTTCATTTCTTTCGGTAGTTAGGAGCAGATAACAGATAACGATTCTCTGCGCGTGAATTCTACCCCCCCTCCCAACTAATTTGCGTAGGTGTGGAAAGTCGAAAACTAGAAACAAAAACAAAAATTGAAAACCCCCAAGACATAAGAGATCAGCAAATAGCGCATCCGATGAAGAAAAAAATAATAATAACTAGTAATAACAGAAATGAAACGAAAGAAAACTATCACCCAAAGGTCGCACTTCATGACTTTTCCATTTCCCCAGCAAGAAAAAAAGGCTATCATCACCAAGTTCCTAAATGCTCGCTAGTATCGTGTTGTGTTGTCGTGTATGTATAAGATTAGGCACCTTTCACAACACGCCTTCCCGCTCCCTTTGTCCACCCACTACTTGGAATAAGAAAAGAGGAGAAACCCCTACAAACAACATGAATTTTAGGCGCACTTCCACAAGTGAACCAAAGCCAGAGGAAAAGCGAAGAAAAATAAAATAAAAAATATGGCAAACTGCAAAACCATTCAAAGAATCAAGCCCCCCTCCCTCTTCTCATCTCATCCGTATCGCGAGTATCCGAGTTGTGGATTGGCTGAACTTTCCGATGCGAGCGAGATTTGCCAGAGGTTGAAGCGGCTTAGAAGTGGCGTTTGTTTTTTTTAGAAGGAGGGCCCCCCTCCGATTTGCTCTTGGTGGACTTCGAGAGTATCCCCATCTTGCATATCGAGCTACATGTCCATTAGCGGAGCGCCGGTAATATCGGGTATAACAGGGAAGTAGCGGTGTGGGGTAAATTGGGGGAGGGGGAATGATCCAGCAAGAATCAAGAATCTCGAAGATCAAAGGCAAGGAGGCAAATGACTGATGAAAGAAGAAAAAATAAAAATAATAAAAAAGTAAGATCAAGGAATCCCCGAAAATTGCCCCCTCGTTTCAGAGCGATGATAAGATCACTATCAGAACAGAGGTGGGTATAATAAGAGACACGAATAAAACTGGGGCAAGGGAGGGGAATAGGGACAAATTATAAACAAAAAGAGAGACTTACACTCTCGGGCGAATCCCCACCCTGAACGCGAGTACCGTCGAAGAGGAATCTCACAGAATTGGGAGACTTCCCCTGACGATCGCAAAAAGCATCCATTAACTTTTTGAGCTGAGTGGTTCTTTTAATTTTGAAAAATACTTCGTTATTGCCATCAGTTACCTTGATGTTGAGATGTTCACTGGCGGGCTCCTCCGGCTTGGGGTTCGGAGCGTCGTTTGCTGGTTCGGCCGACATGGTTTAAAGCGTGGTCGTACTGAAGCTGGTATTTGGAGAGATGGATTGGTGAAACGAGATCAAGTTCCAGTGAGAGTGTGCGGTGAGCGAAGGTTATGGAGGAGCGGAGGATGAGGGCGAAGGAGAAAGAAGGTTGCGAGTCTAGTCTAGTGGTTGGTGGTGGAAAGGTTTTGACTTAGTCAGATTTGCGGGAGGGGAGGGGTGTGGGTTGGAATTGGGTTGTTTCGTTGAGGCTGATCCCGAGACGGGTTGCAACTAGGCAGCCGAGCTATGGGATGGGGAGGCACGGGGAACCTGTACCAACTGATTCCTGCCCGATGCCATAGATTTCTTAGGAATTACTGCTTCTTCGTACTATTAACCCAGTGTATTGTACACAAACCGTATACAAAGAATAGTGTGCAATATCCTGCAAGACTGTGTCAAAATTATTGTGCGAGTACAAACTTGAGAGAGTGCATACAGTACACTATATCCGTACCGGTATAACTTCTACATTCATTGACTCAGGTTATGTACAGTACGGTACGGCAATTGGGCTTTCCTTTGTGATACTGGGGTTGTATGGATTTTAGATGCATTTCATTCCTACCTACCTTAGTTCTGCCATCGCCTGTCATGATGATGACTTCATTGTTGATACCCTGCTTTTGTGTGTCTTGCATTACCACAAATAAACTCCATCTCTTCCTCCCATAAGATGATGGTCAGGAACAGTCCGGGAACATCTCATATCAATAAAATCATTATTCCCCAATCATACCATCAGCGAAGCAATTATGGTATATTCTACAAGCACATGTCGAGCTGAATAGTCACAGCTGATAATATATCCCAAATGTCTACAGCCAACCTCAATCGAAGAAGCTTTGAAAACGGACCCACCATGTCACCCCCGCGCTGTGAGTCACACCTTCCTGTCTTACGCCTCACTGTGTCAGGACCCTTATTCATGAAGCGGGGAACAGTGTGCTATTCAGGATTGTCTCGTGAGGAATAATTATAACGAATCCCGCTGCACAGACTTAATTGACGCCTTGTACGACTGCTGCTCGGAACTCTATAAACGAGACGGCCCCGGAGCAAATAGTACATGTTGCCCGAAAGAGAGCCTGTTGAAGCTCAAGATGAAGCAGAGGGCGGAGGAGAAGGGATCTCGGGGGGCGGAGGTACACCAGACGAGAAGACGTTAATGCGGGAAGTTTTGATATCATAAACGTGGAGACCTGCTATATGACAGATAGCACCTAGATTTACAACATGATTGAATCCAGACAACCTTATTCATCGATGAGAGCCATCTATGTTTCATCTGGGACGAGGCTCTGAATTTACCGAAACTTTGCATCGCAGCCACGTAGTTCGAATGAAGCATGATAAAATGGATCTCACATGTAACAGTTCTCTGCTTAACGAAACCAACGAGCTCAACCAAGGGGGTTATACCCCGACATAATATGACGTAAATTCATCTCGGGGGGGCAAAAGTGAATGAAAAATACCGACCTGTAATAAACGTAGGAAGACAATCGACACTTCGGTGAGATATGGTACTGGTGCGGTGAAGAACGTCTGGGACCAGGACACCGCAGGCCACAATAATCTATCAAATCTAATTCCTTCTAGGCTCTTTGGGGCTCCCAGAACGAAACGGATTCATTCATTATATGATATATCGAATTAATAAATTCAAGTTGATGGGAAGATGCCGGAAAAATATACCCTTTTACTGTACTGTACTACATCTTGCAAAGGAAATTACTGGTCTATCACCCGTCCATCTACGGTACTTGAGTAGGATGGTCAAGCCAACAGTTAAAACACTTGCATCGTGCCAGTAAGGTATCAATATGGTGAACCACGGCAGTGGTTAACTACCAAGAACGTGCATAATATACATTTACCAGCGCACGTAGATATAAAGTCTCGGGTATTATAATACTAGATGCCAGTAGATGTCCCCCACTATAACCAACAGATGAAAGCAGAAACAAGAGAGAAACACCGGAATCAGTGGAATTTGTTGAGTAGGATAGCCTCACACTTCAATCCAACACTTTGGGCCGGATCGGTTGTATATGCTGCGAGCAACCACACAACTCATCAATCTTCCCCATCATCATCAAAATCTATCTCATCAGGGCAATACCAACAGCCTCTTCGCACACCTACGAACTGCATCCTAAGTTGTAAGAAGAGTAAAAATGGGGATAAAAATAATTGAATGTGCGACCCCACAAACGCTAGACCCGCACAATCCCCTGGAGGAAACGGGACAGCAAGAATTAGGGAGGTAAACAAATCCTCTAAGGACACGTTGAGCACGCTGAGGACCGGTCTTGCCAGTCGTACAAACACTGAAGGAATCAATCTGTACCGAGACTCTAATTAGTGCCTAAAAATGACATTGAGGAGGAAAGAAGTTTGGAAGAGATTTCGTCAATTTATACCCAAGTGGTTGTGATGCCAAGACACATCCCAGACTAGGGCTCGTTTTTCTCTTGTTGTTTCTTCACTTTAAAATTTGGCCGACAAGAACAATTGGCTTGTTTTTTAACCAAAGAAAACAATAGCTTTGTTCCCTCCCACCCTAAATCCCTACATAACGAGTAAGAAGGGAAGTGATCTGCACTGAACCGTTGCAACATAGAATTTCGCGACAAGCGAACCAGTGCAAATCAATTTGTCTCCAGAACGCGACAACCACAGGCTGGGCATTTCCACCTCCAACAACCAAAAATATACCAACCATCACCACAAGATGGCTCCCATGATGACGTCCAATTCCCCCACCCCGGCCTTCGGATCACAGAAGCCGGCTTTTTTTCTCAACATGCAGAACTCCCGTGGAAACAACTTTTTCTCTGGTGGTAGACCAACAGCAGCAGCAGGTCCAGGGGTGCAGGTACGTGACTTTCCTTCGTGTCCGATGGAGATTGGCTCTTGTAAAAATACTGGATTGAGCACCGGAAACACGAGCCAGAATGCGCAATATGGGCTGATACCGTGGCTTTCTATTTCTACAGGCTCAACAAATGGAAGGAAGCTGGGATATCATGGGTGATGATGTACGTTACCTCTTGTTGCGATCTCGTACTCCTCGCACACACCTCTATACACCCCCCACCAGCATCACCGCTGGCATTTGCGGGGCTCTGCATCGCTTCACCCTTCCTCTATCTCTACCCCTCTCTCCATTCTATCTCGTGGAATTTCTAGAATAATGGCTCATGGTTTCATCAATGCAGGTAAGCGACGGAATCCGTAACGACAACGAAGAGGACGACGACCCTAGAGCTTTAACCTTTGAGGAGGACGAAGGAGAAGGTATCACCACCCTCCATGTTTTCCTGATTTCCCCGCGCAGGAGATTGACAGTCGTGATAGAAACCATGCCCCACTCTCCCGGCGCCCCGAACGGCGGCATCTTCGATCAGGAGTGGCCGGAGGTCGATGCGTTTGCCTTTGCACTAAACTCCTCCAACCTCCTCCAATTCGTAGATCCCAACTCGGTACAGGCTGCACTATCCGGCTATGACCTGATCGAGCGATTCAAGAATCTATCTGGGACTCAGCTTGACGAAGTCAAGGCTGCGCATATGTCAGAGCTATCACACGAAAGCACCGCCGATGTTGCGCACTGGGAGTTGGAGCATCAAACATGGGAATTATTCGGCACCCTTTCATCGCATAGACTTGATGGTAGGATTCAGGCACAGGACTTACCAGTAGAGCTTGCAAATAACAAGCACACAAGTAACCAACGTCTACGACAACACCTTCGTGAAACTGATGCCAAATTCCAGGAATGGTGTTTGATTTTGCAATGGTTGTGTACATACGCTCCGGATCCGTCAGATCTCTTTGATAATGTCGAAGAGATTGGAGGGAAGGGGGGGTGGATGTACACCAAAGAGAGCCTAAAAGCAGAGAAACGTCTTCGCGGGAAAAGGGGGAAAGCAACTCTAGCCTTTGGTGCTCGTGGAGGCGGGAGGCCGAGCAACAAGATCACAGAATTAGATCCTGATGCACCAAGCAGACAGCAAAAGCAACTGGAAAGCGAGGATGAGGATTCCGAGAGGTTCCTTTTCAAGGCTATCTGGGTGTTCCTGCGGAAGGGAGATCTGAAGGGTGCAAAAGACCTATGCGCTGAAATGGGAGAGTTCTGGAGGGCTGCAAGTCTGGACGGAGGAGAAGAAGTGTGGGATCCGATGGTCGACGGCCAGCGATTTGACAACCAGTCAGATGAAGAAAGTATGGATATGAGTGAGAATTCCCAAGCCGAAGGTGTTACGGGCAATAGAAGGAGAGAGTTGTGGAAGAGAATGTGTTATGCTATCGCACATCGAAGTGGTGCGGAGGACTGTGAGAAGGCAGTCTATGGAACATTGTGTGGAGACTTTGAAAGTGTACGTGTTCATGAACCCCTCACAATTTTGAAAAGATAATTATAACCAACTAACCAAATCAATCAAAACAGGTTCTTCCTGTCTGTGTATCGTGGGAGGATCATCTATTTGCCCATATGAATTCGCTTGTCGAAGAGTACTACTCTCAGTATCTACTTAGGCATGGACGGCTATCTCCTGCAGCTTTAAGTTTCCCGGCCTTTGACTCGACAGCGTTCCACTCCCGCGTTGGGAGCCTCGCTGAAGATGATGCTGTGCTCTCTAGAATTATCGATAGCCTAGCAACTTTAGACTATGTCAAGGCAGAGTCTAGAGTACCCCTAAGGGTTATCCAAGGGTCTTTAATGTCTCTACGGTTTCATGAACTAGTTGATGAGCTTTATCGTCAGTTACTCACCTTCCGGGACAATCCGGATTATGATCCACTACACGAGGAAGGGAGCATAGGTGTAGATGTCACAGACTGCCGGACTCTCAGAATTGTCGTGCATATTTTACTTGTACTCCAACTGCTGAATGCCGGCTTCACTGAGGATACGCCCTTCCACACACAAGCCGAGTTCTTGATTGCCGCTTATATCGAATTCCTTGCAGAGGCCGGTAAGCTAAAGTTGATACCATTGTATGCAGGTCGGCTCTCGCCTCAAAAAGCTATCGATGTCATGGGTGTAATCCTCAATAAGATTCGGGAAGAGCCATTGAGGCTGGAGCTCCTAGAGTTGATGAGGACGCATAACATCGACTACGTGGGGTGTCTGAAGAAGGGGATGGAGATCGCGTTTGACCTGACAAAGAATCACTACGAGAACGAGCGGCGGCATGTAGCCACATTATCTGTGACCGCAGGTGAAATTCTCGAGGAAGATAACTTGTTGATCCAGGGGTTGGAGTGGTTGGTTCTTGGGGGTGAGGAGCTGAAGGCTGAATCAGTCGGGTGTGCAACTGTGATATACAAGCGGTTATTGCGTGAGTAGTTCTGGTTGTTATTAATTCCCTCAAAAGGATACTTTTTACTGATCGAATTTAGTTTCCGGACGTCTGGCGGCAGCAAAGCGTGTTTCCCAGACTATCCGGAGCACTGACCTGATTCCTGAGGGTGGAGATGTTAACCATTTCTCTAGCGAGGGCATCATGGAAGATGGTGAGATCAGGGGTGTCTTCGATAGCGAGGTTGATCAATGGGCTTTGGCAGTCTTGGTAGAAATGGAAGTGTTCATCCAAGCACTCGACGAATTGGAAGCGTGGAACGAGTTGTTGGGGCAGAAGACAGAGTACGAGAGCTCCCCCATGCCCCCCTCCTCTCAATCCCAGAACCCAGGTGGGCGTTCGATTCTAACCATAGCAACAGCAGACATCCTGATCGCGCGAGGAAAGCGGCACTCAGCGAGGCTTACAACTCGACCAACCACAAGTTGGGCAAGGTGCTACGAACCTGGCTGGATGAGGCGCTCATCACCGTGCCCCCGTTCCCTTCCCAATCTCACATAATAGACCCATCCTCCATCGTAGCCCTCCGAAACATGTACATCCCCGAGCTCACATTTGCCCTTCACGACGTCTATATCATGGCGGGGAAATATGTGAGCAAGAACCTACTGGGGAACACTCTCGATCTGGCAACAGTCGTTGCGGATCCGAATAGGTCTGTGCTCAAGTGCTTCACCGAGACGGCGAGGGTGGAGGAGTACTTGAGGGCCCTTGGACTGGCGAGCAGGAGCGTGTTGGGGATCTCTGGGGTGTCCCCTGAGAAGAACAATAATAAGTTATTGGGGATTTGGAAGGTTAGATAGTTTTAGCTCATCACATCATCGTACCCGACTTGTGTTCTATGTTTTTCCTTTTTTTCCTTTTTCCTTTTTCCTTTTTTTCTTTTCCTTTCCTCTTCATTTCCTTTTTATTTTCCCTATTTCTCCTGTCCGGTCTGTCTGTCTGTCTGCTTGTCTATCTATCTAGCCCATCCATGTCTATGTCTACCAATGGAAATCTATACGATGATTCATTCCCCTTACCACAACTATTATTCGCCCCCCCCCCCCTTTTTTTTTGAAAAATTCCCTCTTTTGTGTGATTGCGGTGAAAGATGCTTTATGCCAGTTTAGTTTGCATTTTTATTTTTTTTGATTCGTGGGGAGTAGCGTATTATCATAACAACGCGGAGTTCCTATTTTGTTTTATTTTACTTTACTCCTTCCGCTATTTGTCCATTACTGTGTTGTGCTATGTCGATAGCTGCCTTGCCTTGTTCCTTGTACGGTATTGGTATGGTATGGTACTCATTCAGTCCACCCGCTTGTACTTACGTGCGTACCGTACAGTCATAACCAGCCAGCCAGTAAGAAGCATCATAGAGAAAAACAAGCAAAGTACCCCCCTCCCTTCCACAAAAGTCCCCAACAACAACCCCATCATCACAACACGAATCCCCCTCCTCCTTCTCCTCCATCATCCATCATCCATCCATCAAAGAAAGCTGAATGTAATCTCCCCCTACCACCACTAAGTACCCACGCCATCCATCCGTACTTTGTGCTTTTTTTTTTTTTTTCCCCAATCCATCCTTTCAACGAAAATTCCATCCATCCTTCCATTCACACACCGACCAATCCTTTCAGATGTTTTTTCCTCCAACGTATGAGATTTCAGCGATGGAGATGGGTGATGAGTGGCTGTGTGGGTGGGCGGGTTTGGAATGTAGCGAACGAGCGAGCGAGGGGAAGGGAAGGGAGGGTAGTGACCTGACCTGGCCAATTATGTTTGCTTTGATATGGTTGGTTGGTTGGGGGGTGATGGTGATGGGCGTGGTTGGTTGGTGGGTAGGATAGGGCAGAATGGTGATGGGGGATTGACTTGGGGGGGAAGGGAAGGACGAGTGAGGGGTTGTGTTTCGTTGCTTGCAAGGCTTGCTTGCTTGCTCGCTCGGTTGAATTACCGTACGTTACCGTGGGGGATCTTTTGTATCCTAGCTTTCCTTACTTTGGGCAGGGGGGGATTTAATGCATGCTATCATAGAAATTCTGATTCTGATTCTGATTCTGATTTCGATGTTTGGAATTATAAATTATCTACAGTATGTAGTTATAACTTGGTTGTGTTGGGTGCGGGTATTTCACTTTGTACCCTACGGTACTTATGCTGGAGGTTATAGATGAACACACAACCCACCGATAAATTAACTTGTCAAGTTAACCCCGTACTTACTTATCGTACCAGTCTAGCTATGATAGCTTAGCTAGCTACACCGGGTACACTAGTAAGCACCGACCACTTCACTTCACTTCACTCCAACCTTACCCGCTTCTCCCTCCCCTCCCCCCAACACTTTTAACGTGTCCACTTTTTTTTTTTTTTTGTCAAGTCCTTAGATTTATTCGTAAAATACAGGAAAATCCTGGCATCACCCTAAGGCATGGCCTATAAAACCCCCCCCCTCAAAATAACAAAAGAAACTTCACCTCATCACCCCCCAAAAAAATAACAAATAACGATAAAAAAAAATCAATAAACATCCATCATTAGCCCTACAACTGAAAACCACAAAGAACCCAAATTGGAACCTTCTCGTAAACGGAAAATTTAACAAATTCTTTGAAATAAACAGCGAAAATTTCTTAACTTTTAACGTGTCCACTACAGTATAGTATAGTACAAAGCACAATCCACCACCACCACCACCAACCACCACCACATTCACAAATCTTCACAAGGCGACCGAGCGAATGCGCTGGCTAGTCCAGGGGTTTCCTCCGTCTCAAGATATGTAGCTTTTCATTTATCCCGGGCTATCATACTTGGTATGTACTGTACTGTACTGTACTGTACCCCAGATCGGTCGCTACCTGCTAACCTGCAACAAGCAGCGCAGTGACGTATAGTATTTATATGCAACAAGGCTATGATATGTAGAAATATAGGCTTTCCAGAAGGTTTTAGCGGCAAGGCTGGTGGTATAATAATGGAGGATGAAAAAGGGGGGGGGGGGTTGTTGTGGAAAAGAAAAAAAGAAAAAAATTTTCGGGCGGGAGGAGGTTTATGGAAGTTGGTGTCTACTGTACTGTATGATAATACTATTCCTTATATAGAGGGTTATATCACCGTAATACCTCCAATACCGGTACTATTATCTTATCAACGCGATTACTTATAGGATAACCCTCAGCCTCGCCCGATAAATTCAATCACCCCTTCCCTTCCCTTCCCTTCCCTTCCCTTCCCTTCCCTTCCCTCACACGCATTCTTTTACTTTTTACCATTGTAAGCTTCCGCCGCCGCCGCACCCCCGCCATACAACTTTCCTCCACTTCCGCCGTACTATATCATTCTATTACGGGTATTACTTTACTTTACTTTCCTCCTCCTCCTCCTCCCCCCCCCCAAAAAAAAAATAATAATACACTACCGGCTCTAGGCTAATGCCAAATAGGGAGGCCAACTTACCTGTTAGTTACCAACTTTGGACATCGCCTTGACAGTTATGTTATTTACGGCTAGGTTATTTGCTTTTGCTAGGGAATGGTATGGTATAGGGTTTCGCTTATCGTATCGACGGTGACAAGCACCATCACCACAGTGCCGTACCGTGCGGCAGAGATAAAAATGGGCACAGTATTTGTGGAGCGAGAGAGATGCTACGCCGCTGTTGGTACGGTAGGTTATGCGCCGGCGCTTAGTTGTTGTGGGTAGGATGGATGGATGTGGAAGAGGAAAAGGAAAAGTAAGCGCAGGTCACGATGATTGTTTGCTTGCTTGTTTCTTGTGACTTCTTTTTTTTGTGTGTGCGTGTGATTAAGTTGGTAGTTATGTATGGTAGGTATGGTACAGTGATTATGATAGATGTGACATGAGGATATGATATGGTACGGTAGTTATGAAGGGAGTTCATCGGTCGTGTGGGCAAAAAAAAAAAAAAAAAAAAAAAAAAGTGAAAAAAAAAAAATACAATCAAGTTAGAGGGTTGATGGAGGGAAATTAAGAAAAATACAAAGTGATTAACTATGTTATGGAAAACTAAATTTGTGTATCGTATCGTTTCGTTTAATCATTTCCGAGTTTTTTTTCTCTCTTTTTCGTTCGTCGTGATCGTAGGCGTCATCATCGTAAAAAAATAATAATAAAAGTAGAAGTGAAATGATGAGAAAAATGGGAATGAAAATGAAAATGAAAATAAACGCCCCAAAGATTTCCAGTCCACCCATGCTAAGCCTGTTCCGTCCGTTTCCCAAACAAATGAAATGGCATGATAAAATAAAACGCTTAGGAAAAATGAAAAGCAAAACAGTGATAAGAAAAATGAAGCAAGACAAAAGAACACGCTAAATGTTTCACGAACGATCACTCGCATCTCATTCCTCGCCAGAGAGGAGGGTTTCCATGCTAGCGCTCATATTCCTCCCCGGAGCGACTCTCTTGAGGCCAAGCCCGGTGACTCTCGGTGCCTTCGGCAGCGGGTATGGACCGGCTGGCTGCCTCTTTCCTCCTCCGACTCTCTGCTGCTTGCCCCTTCCACTCTGCCCCTTCCTCTTGCTCTGCACGCCCCTCCCACCCTTCCTAACTGGCTCCACAACAACCTCCTCAACCTCAATTTCTGCCGCTGCCTTCCACCTTGGCGGAAGGCTCCTCTGTCGCTTTGGTGATTCCTCAACTGGTAAGATCGTGGGAGAGGTGGAGTACGCTCTCGCGGGTGTAGTAGTCGTTCTATTACCAGAGCAATCGCGCCACAGTCCTCGTCCCTGCCGGGGCTCATCTTCGGTCAGGTATGATGTGGGATTGGCCGGCGAGGAGGAGGTCGAGGATGGAAGGGGTTGCAGCGCCGCGATGTTGTCCCGGCGTAACGAGTCGATGAATTGCTCTGTTACGTGGATTGAGCGGCGGTATTTTCCTATTCCTTCCATGGGGCCAAGAGGGGGCAGTGGGTATAGCAGTGGTGGAGTAGTAGTGGCGGTGGGCTTAGTGGATGGGGCCGGGGTCGAGGGTTTAGCGTCAATTAGTTCGTCGTAGGAGATTGGATTGCGGGTTATGGATGTATGGCGGCGGTATTCGGGTCTTGGTGATGTGGAGTATGATGTGGATGGTCTGGACCGTACAGGTGAGCAGATGCTCGATGATGTGGTAGATGATGTGGAAGATGTGGACGACGAAGATAGGGATGGGGTCATGGCTTCCGATCGTGGGGTTGTCGGAGTATTGTACGGGGTTGCGGTTACTTCCGGGAATGAAGACTTGCACACTGACTTTTCCCATACCGCTCGGGAGTGTCGTTCGCGTTGTTCGCGGCTAAGTATCCAGTTGAATAATGTGTCTAGAAGACCCATTTTCGCTACTCTTTGAATCTAATCTATTTTTTTTCTATTTCGAAAAAAAATAAATAGTTGTTCCTGGATTTATTTTTCCGTTGGGCTGTGCTATTAGGGTAGCTTTTCGTAAAGGTGTGTAGTACCCGTTGCTTTGCGTTGCGTTAGAATAGTAACTTTCGTAGTGGTGGTGTGGGTATAATGTGTGAGGTGTGTGTGTGAAGTGTGTGTGTAGTAGTTAGTTGTAGTGGTTGTGTCGGTAAGGTTCGTTGTAGATCAGGGTTCACTTCTCCTTCTTGTAGGGATATCCGAAGAGTCTGTGTTGACTGTTGCGGCCTTTAGGCATTGAGGAATTAATATCCTGGGTTTTGTAGACCACCAAAAAAGAACAGAAGAAGGATGAGATGATTTTTTTTCTTTAATAAATAAAATAAAGAGGAACCAGGTAGACGGTAAAAAGTTCCTCTATGTTTTATTTAAGGTGGTGTTTGGGGGGAAGGGGGGGGGAAGAATGAAAAGGAGGAGTAATAGAAGAAAAAGATTGTGCGTATGGTGGGGTATTCGCGGGAACCTTTTAATTCAACCTTTCTCTTTTTCTCTTCTCTTCTCTTCTCAGTAGTAGAGGATGAAAGTGAGAAATACCAAAGGTTATAATGAAGAGTGGAGAAAGTTGATATTCGATGAGGAGGAGTAGTAGTAGTAGAATTTAGGGGATGAGGGGTGAGTTGATGTTTATGTAGTTTGTTGTTTAAAAAAATAAAATAAGAAGGGGAAGGGGGAAAAAAAAAAAAAAAAAAAAAAAAAAGATGTGTGGGGAGTGTAGTAAATATTATATTATGTGTGTGAGTTGAGTGGTGAGTTGTGTGTGAGGGTCTCTCTTACTTTTCATGTTGTGGGCCTCTGGGAGGAGGACAGTGGTATTTAGTATGTGTGATTTGTGTCCCCAGCTCATCATTTTTTGTGTGGGGGGAATAATAAAAGCACTCGCCAGCGGACCAAAGAGGCGTAAAATGTCTTGACTGGGCCTCCCCTCTGACCTAGAGACTGATGTATCAAAGATGATGGATGGACACAAAAACGGGAGTTGCTTTTTGGAAATGAGAAGAGGAAAAGCTTCGACTACCGCTACTACTTCCAGATCTAAGCCAGACAGCGAATCCCCACATACCTTACTATGCGGTGACTGCGTGCATATAGCTTTACAATTCACTGGTTATAACTCCTTTTATTATCATTATCATAATTATTATAAGTTATATATTTACTCTAGACCTACCGCAAGAGCGAGCACGTACCGGTATATTATACTGTAATAAAATGCCAACTATTCGTTGCTTTGCCCGTCCGCTGCTCCATGCTCCCTTCCCAACCAACCTACTAAAGAAGTGAAGGAATCCCGGAATCTCAACATCCTTCGGTTATCGATAAAACATCATTTAACACCCGAACCTGCCCTTTTTTCCTTGCCATCCGTTTCATCGACAGCAGGAACGAAAGACAGAGAAGTTGGATTATCACTTACACTACAGTACGCTAAAGTAAAAGAAGGGATAGAAAAAAGAAAATCCGATTTACAATTAAAATAAAATAAAAATAGAAAAAAAATAAAAAAAAAATACAGGAAATCCAAGCAAAAGAGGAGAAAATGTAACAGCCAGCGAAAATCGGTTACCGGACTAGAGCACAGTAGTTGATTCAATGCACTTGTTGCGCATTACCCGAAAGCAGGGTGCCCGAGACGACGATATTCTCTAGTGCCGGGGTTGTCTAAGGTTTCTGCAATGCGATGCCAGCTCTACAGTACCATAACCATAACCAGAATCCGGGGCAAATCCAATATTATACAACAAGGGATACTTTCATCCAGATCACCGATAAAAACATACACGAGAATATCATGCCTCTCTTGGAAATTCCATGTCATCGGAAGAATACAATACGGTATGGCGGACGATCATATTCCCTATCATCTTCACTTTCCTTAGTAGCTGGGGAAGAGAGAAAGAGAGAGCTGAAGCTGATGTCTCTAGTTCTCTTCCGATCGCTTTGATAGAAAAAAGCTACGGACAAAGAGATAGTAAATAAGTAAGAGCGTTCCAGACTACGGTACGGTAACGGTATTCCACATTGTACTCTTGCTGGCCTTTTTTTTTTTTTTTTTGTATCACCATATTCACGGCCAGCGGCTGTCACAGATCGAACAGCACCATTCTAACCACGGAAACTCCAGCCTCCTGCACTTCACGAGCCTCGCGGGGCGTGAATACAACCCACCCATTCCCTTACCTCTTTCCTCTAGGATAACCCCAGTTCCACCCCAAATCCTGCAAGCAGGAAGAGAAAGAGAAAAAAAAGGCTCTTACTCCATTTGACAGCTCTTCCCTTTCACATTTTCCCACTAAAAGGATTCGCATCTTTCTTCCCCCCTTCTTTGCCTTCCTTTGCTTTTCCTCCCTTCTTCCATACAGTACCGTACGGTACTTGTCAATGCCGTACCTATCAGAATGACTTTTTTCTTTCTTTTCCTTCCCCCTTCCCCTGCCCCTACCTTCACCGCTACCGAGTACGAGTATCATACCGTACGGCAATCGAGTTACGGTAGGCGGAATGTAACAAACGTGAGCTTGCGGTTTCGGTAGTTTTGCTACACGTGATTTTCAAATGAAGAATTATGATAGGGCTGCAGTGATGGGAAGGGATGGAAAATCAATTATGATATGGACTCTGGAGGATAGTAGACCCTGAAAGGGTTTATGATACCCCAAATCCACCTTAAGCCTAATATAGAAACAATACATTGTTCTCTCAAGATTCACCATTCAGGGTCCAAAAGCACGTCATTGCACTGGAGCTTCCGCGAGGGAAGAGATAAAATTGTTTCTCGTCCTCCCCCGCTTTCTGGGTAAACAACGAACGAACGAAAAGACACGAAGGAAGAAAAGAAACTCCACCTGCCTGCCTGTCGATTTGTTTGTCTGCCTGCTTTTTCTATCAATCCCAACCCCTCCTTTCTTAAGACTCATCAATCAAATCAATTCTAACCAATGTCAACGTGAGTATCAATTATTTCTCCTCTTTTTTATTTTTTTTTATTTCTTACATTACTCCACTCTCCCTTGTTTCTAATTAATCGTCCCCTTGCTGTTTTATTCTTTCTATTTTATTTTATTTTATTTCATCTTATTTCAATCTTTTATTTTATCTCATGTTAAGTTCCTCCCCCGCGGAAATCCCAGGAAATACAGAATTGGGAATTACCGCCGGCGGCGGTACGCTATTTCTGATAGTAAGGGAGAGATAATTAACCTTTCCGGGTGGAATTGATTGATAGGAACATAACCTGGCATCCGGGACTCACCCGTACTGAGCGCGAATCTCTGCGCGGTCAGAAAGGATTTACAATCTGGCTTACCGGCCTAAGCGCATCTGGAAAGAGCACGATAGCAACTGCTCTGGAACAACATTTGCTCCATAACAACATATCTGCCTACAGACTTGATGGTTAGTCCCCCTACTTTGTGTTTCGTTTCTCCTTTTTTTTTTTCCTATCTCTCTTTTCGTTTTCTGCCCACTCACCGTTTGCTGGTGTGATTTTGTGTGGTGTGTGGTGGTTGTGGTGATGAGCATATTTGCTTTTTCCACTTTTCAACCCCCAACACACAGACACTTTACAAGAAAGAAGGGAAAAGAAAAGAAAAAAGGCATCAAGGCAGAAAGAAAAAAACAATAGTAAACTCTCTAATCGGGATGGCCCGTGAAACATTGACCATGGAATTGGACTGATGAAAAAAAAATGAAAAATGAAAAAATAGGCGACAACGTTCGTTTCGGCCTAAACAATGATCTGGGATTCTCAGAAAAGGACCGGAACGAGAATATTAGGAGAATAGCTGAGGTGCCCCCTCCTGATCCTGGGAGAATAGATTACCCCCACTATAGGTTTGGTTTAACATGAACTAATGAGACCCCTTTCTACTGTTTTGGGTTATGTCCAGGTATCCAAGCTATTCGCAGACTCGTCAACTATAGCAATAACATCCTTCATCTCACCATACATCGCGGACCGAACCGCAGCGCGGGAACTACACGTCGACATCCCCTTCATCGAAGTGCACGTCGACATACCAGTGTCCGTGGCCGAGGAGCGCGACCCAAAGGGCCTGTACAAGAAGGCGAGGGCCGGGGAGATCAAGGACTTTACGGGCATTTCAGCCCCCTACGAAGCGCCCGAGAATCCCGAGATCAGGGTGCAGACGGATAAGGTGTCTGTTGAAGAGGCGGTCAAGCTGATTGTGGATTATCTGCAGGAGAAGGGGTTGGTGAAGCTGGTATAGGTACTGTATCATATCGTAGATACATACATAGATAGATAGAATAGAAGTGCACGGTACTCTATCATACATACGAGCTCCGTGTGGTTGGTTAAGTTATACAGTACAGTATCATATGTTTTCCATGATTAGAATTCAACAAAATTCAATCTATGATACAAAAGCTAGGATAGCCAGCCAGCCAGGGTGGCGATGAAATTCCCGTCCGGACCTATTTTAGTGTGGGGAGAATTTAAAAAACTCCCCTTCCTTCCCAGCACCCATACACGGGGGGGTTCCAATATAGACTGTGGGGGTACCTCAAAGCATCCAAAAGCCAAATAACGACCATAGCGGACATCCCACAAACGTGGCCCACGGAAACAAAAACCTCTGCTGTGGGGGGGGGCGCCCGACCCGGTCCCAGACCCAGCCTGCACAGACTCTAGCTAACTAACTTGTTCCGTTTTCACTCAACCCAGTCGCTCAGTACCGTATGATACAGTAAAGGGACATAAACACGGCACGTGCACATCGGTGAATGAGTTGAGTGAGCCATTGATTGCCCTTCCATCAATCAATCAAATCAATCAATGAACCAATTAAACAGAGAAAGCTACGGATGATATCTTGTGATTGTGATTGGCGTTTTACTCCCCCTCCCACGCCCAGGAAATATTATACAACAGTAGCACCGTCTACCGTGTCTGTCTATCCATCTACGCAGCATTGTGTGGTATTGGCTGCCTGCAAACACGTGCTACCAAGTAAGATTCGCTACGGTACATCTTACCAGAGCAACTGCAGTGCAGTACAGTACAGTCTCATCGAGCCCGGCAGTCAGGATCTTGGTAGTCGCCGACGACCCCCGTCGTTGGCAACAGGCAGGTAAGTAGAGTGTGGTACTGTAAGGAGTACTGTGGCGAAGACATGGCAGTGGAGAACTCTGCTTCCGCTCCTGAGAGTAGATTCCGCTCCTGGGGGTAGATTCCGCTCCTGAGGGTAGATTCCGCTCCGGAGCGGGAGTGGAGCGGAGTTCTTCGGAATTTTTCGGAATTTTTTTTTTTTGGGGGGGGGGGGTATTTGGGTTGGGGTTGCTTGTGAAAGGTAGTGAAGTACCGATTCTCCCCGTATCATGTCTGTCAGCAGACGCTGACAGAGAGAGAGACTGTAGCTGCGGGCTGGGGTCATGGGTGGTCACTCGAATTGCTGCGTTTACCTTCGATGTTTGTGAAGGATAGGTAGTGAATGCGAGGATGGGATTGTATTTTCGGGTCACGTACTGTATTGTACTGTAATTGACCTCACCTCCACTTCCACCTCCAGCTTCAGCTCACGAAAGGTCCACACCATAACTCAAACAATACAATACGCTAGATTCTCTTTTCTTTTTTCTTTTCTGCCCTTCATGCCCTTCACTTCTGCCTACTTTTTTTTCTTTCTTTTCTTTTTTTTTTTTTCAACAAAACAAAACAAAAATGTAGCTCACGTGCTATGTCCTAACCTACCTACCATCGTAGTACTCGTATCTCTATGATATGATACATGTCTCTTTCTCGTCTTTCACTCTCTCTCGGTCGGTGAGTATTTTACTTCATATTTTTGTTTTTTCTTAGCGCATCCATCGCAAGGAGCGAATAAGCTTTCGTTTTCGGGGATGTTTATTCGGTGAGGAGGGAGTTTAGTCGATGGGTGTTTATTGGATTGGATTGGAGTGATGGGGGATGAAGGGATGGGACGGGGCGGGCGCGTAATTTGGAGGACGACGAACGAACAAACGACGGAGACGGGGCGGGGGGGGGAAAACAAAGGTTCCTTTGATATGGCATGCTGTGACGGAAGTTAGGTTTCTGAAGATGAGAGGAATACGATGTTGTATGGTATGAAGGGGGTTTAATTAGCTTTCGAGTTACAGGTTCGGTTCAGTTCGGTTCAGGTTCAGGTTCAGTTGTTGTCTTTTGTTATTACCGTACCGTATGTGCTAGAAGGCAGTACAGTACGAGGCTACCCCACCATCGCGACCGATATCCACACCAAAAACCATCTCAACCGAATGCCTTCTACACCACCATGCAATGGTCCAAAGGGCGAATGGACTACTCCTACAAAAGTAAGAATCCCTACCCTATTAGACATCGGTGTTTCACAAGCAGAAGCCTCATGTCAAACTGGTGTTCCTTGTCCAACAGTAAATTTACGGTCCAAAACATGTCACTCTTGGCACAACCATGCTTGCTCAGGATGTCCACCAGAAAATGTTTGGAAGATCTAGAAACAGAGAATCAAAGCATGAGCAGTGTTTCCAGGTACAATAGAGAGTATGACAGAGGCAATTAACGAGGAGTGGGATAAATTGATACCCAGGGGTTGGAATAAGTATATTGGACAGTATGTCTTACAGGCTTCAGCAAGTTAAGGATCGGAAATGGATGCAAACTGAATTTGAAGATTTTTTTAGTCACTGTATACTACCTTCGAATCTCTGATGAACAACATACTTAATTTTTACCTCATGATATCTTGTGGTTGTTGAGGTATCAACAATACAAAGCAGTTGGCGTGGTTGTGGAGATAGAGGGTGTCAGCGAATTTTGCGGATAGCCTCGTACATAGCACCTCGCGCCTCGCGAATCTATGATACGCTGGTGTTTGTGCTGTTCTGCGCGGAATACATTACTTGCTTTGCTAGCCTGCCGTGGTTTAAACGAACCAAGTCCAACTAGCCAACTTGCAGGACGTAGAAAAAAAAAACACAGTCAAATCGCACAACACAACAAACAAAACCAACAGAACAACCCATCACCACGAGCACCAGGGCGCCACCACCACACAAAAAAAGAGATTTTTCTTTTCTTTTTCTTTTCTTTCCTTCTATGCATCGATGCATCGTTAATCATAAACGCCCGGCTCTTCCTAACCTACCGGATCTTCCGATCCTCTTAACCAACCCATCTATATTTTGGTGGCTATGTAGCCCACTGAGCACCAAAACTACTCGTAGAGGAGGGGTTTATCCACCAACCAATCCAACACTTCAAACTCGAAACCTCCGACGAAGGTGCGGGGTAGTCCTATCATACATCAGTGACGTATTGCAGAGAGGAGCGGGGAGGGGAAACTAGCGGCGGTTAGCTTACAGCGGGAAATTTGTCTGCCTGCAGTAGACTAGATACAATTTTTCTGCCTGCCTTTTTGTGCTTAGAAGTGGGGCATGTCAACTCACGGGAATAACTTTTCGTCACGATTTTGCTTTTTGGAGAATTGCTTCGGCTTGGAGAGTTTGGGAAGTTACGCATGCGGCGTAGATCATACTTCCCGCTATGGCGCATTGGAAGTGACCGAAAGATTCAGGTGTTTCTTTTTTGATATTATAAGGAAAAGTAAAAGCTTTTCGATCCTGTTGGTGGAGGAGTGAGGAGGAGGAGAGAGATTTGAGTTCGCGAGTGATGAGGAGTGAGTTCATTTCGGTCACGAGTCAGACTGGAGATAACGTGCAAAAATACCTTTTAGGGTAGTGATATGGAGCTGATAGGAGGTGGGTGTGCCAGTATTCGCAGATCTATTGGAGGGCCGAATTCCGTAAGCGACTCACCTCCAACGGGGGGGCTTGTATCTCAGGAAAAAAAAAAAAAAAAAAGGCACACATTGGTAACTTAGACATGATTGCGTTTTTTTTTTTTTAAAAAAAATCATAGACATATTATCGGGGTCAACCGAATCGGCACAAAGTCCTATTCACAAAAAGTTCTCCGTCAATGCTAAACATTTCGGTCAATCACAAAAAAGTTCACCCTCACCGCCTGTCACATCACTCATGACCAACTGACCAACACCCCATGCTCAACCCTAGTCCTAACTCTCAATTTCATTGCCGTTAGACCATTCTACTCTCCGTGCCTACCGACACAGGATCACCATCTTTTGTTTGTGGCGTTTAAGAGTGCAATGTTGTATCATGTGGTGTGTAGCGGAAGAGTATCGAAGATGAAAAGTGCCGATACTTTCCTAGCTTCCTCCTTGAGGAATCGAGACATTTAAAGAGAAGTAAAACCTGCTATTCCAGTCTCCTCCGGCACACAACTGGCACATCTGGAGTCTGAAACAAAAGCCCTCACGCTGCGCTATCGGCGTTTAAACGTATATAGCTGTGCCTGAATGTCACGCTGTCAGTATGTTTTGCCCAAGAATGAGAATCTGACATCTGTTCATTTGAATACCTCTATGAAAGTTCTTTTGTTGGATTTCCTAAATCCTTGTTGTCTCCTTGAAAGTGAGTCCTGTTACAGTATTGCACGAAGCTTCCAAACACAAAGTTGGCTTACAGAGAAACTTGCAGCTGCTTACTGCCACCTTTTCCGTGAGCAGGTTAAGTTGGCTGCTGCTGCAGTTTTCACGGTGCCGTATATAGCCGATTCGTTCAGGTGCCTGTTTGCCAGCTAGAGAATCTTTTACCAAAATTTAATTATTCCCTCAGGGATAGGAGGTGTGCACTTCTCTAACTCGACTATGTTGTTCAGAGAAAAGAAGCCTGACAGTTCGTGAGTACTGGTACGGTTTAATTGAGTGTACAAATCTTGGACCCACGGAAGGTCCCGTAGCCTGGCTTGATATTCATGTGTAGAATATACTCTGTCGTGACAAGATTTGATGAAAGGTAATTAAGTTGTTTACACAAAGTGTAGGATGCTCGAACTCCTCTCCTTTTTCGGACAACAATTTTTGGATTAAAAAATGGGTGATGATGATGATGATGATGATGATGATGATGATGATGATGATGATGATGATGATGATGATGATGATGATGATGATGATGATGATGATGATGATGATGCTGATTAGGAGTAAATGTGAGCGCAATCCTTCATGATGTGTCCTTCATGATGTGTCACTCGTAAAATAGTTCCAAATCTCGTGTTTGTTTGATAGTTGGCCTATGTGTCATACAGGACAGATTTGTTTATCGTAGGCTCAATTCGGCCCCTCAGCATATGAGCTTGAATGGAGAATGTGAATGTCAGTTCTCATGACATTCCTTTGGACACACCACCAGGGGTTTTCTATTTTCAACTGACCTTCAGATTAGCATTGTATCAGATTTCCCGCCTCTAAATGGGCAAGGGGAATGTTCGGCGTACAGATTTTTATGTGGAACTACCATTTCCTGTCGTTCGACATTACACAATCTCCAGCACGATCAATCTTTGTTCCACTAAGGTCACAGAAAGAACTTTAACGTGGGGATGACGCGTTACTTCCCGCCTCAACTGGACCTCTCCTTTGCTTTTCATCAACTTTCCAAACAACCTCTTATCACCAAACGGGACAAACATCTCCACTTTTCATCCATAAGGCCGTTTGCTCCCGTCACCGGGCTTGCACATCTGATGTTTTTGTGCACGCACACGTGGTGTAATGCCTACTGTTTGTCTCCGCCGGCAACGGAAGCAAATCTCTCTCAATCAACGTGGATATTGGATCGTTGAACCTTAGGCGGTTGTGGAATTGCGGGACTGGAGAAACGGGTAAGTTAGTCTGTGTACATGAATGTACTCTCGATAGCAGCAGATTCGGGAATGAGACTCGATCGATGCGGGAGGGGATTTGCACTTACTTGCGGTACCCCCAGCGGGCTGGCACGGAATCAATGCGTTATATAGACTTCCTGGTTTGTGTATCAGCTTCAAATGGTTCCAATTTTTAATTGACAAATCTAGAGGTAAAAGCTTACCGCAGCTTCAATTTTCCAATCTGCATCTGCCTACTTGGGCAATCAGGTGGCTAATAGAAAGCAAATATCTTGCTATTTTCGAGGGGCTCTTTGCTTATGGGTCGAATCCTAGTAATCAAGCAACGGCATATTTACCGTCTTGGCTTGAAAAGAAGCCGGAGTGAATTACGGTAGCATACACTCTCTGCTATCATCACTGATGGGGTAATAGCCCTGCTGCTGAAATCCTTCTCAATTCTCCATTATTGTTGATGGCTCGCTAAGGTTGGACTTCTATCAATCCGATCGGCTTGCAAAACCGTAGTTATAGTCTAGTTTAGTAGGGGTGTCTAGCAGATACCAGCAACTACCCGGTTATTGTGCCTAGACTGGCCGATGGCCCATGCATCAAACCCTGTGAACCTGGGAGCGTGTGGGGCGAACATGTTCTGTTCACCCAGGACCACGCATACGGAGCAAGAGAACCAAATCTTCAAGGATCGCACAGCATTCTGAACGGAGCAATTTTTCACCAGTTATTTGGCTAGCGTGTGGGGTATTGGGGATCCTGATCATTTCTTTGGCCTGACCCTAGGTCTATTCCAAAGCTTATCATTCCTGACCGATGGGACGGAACATATGTTCTTGGAAGGAATTGATGCGCTGGCATGTGTATCTTGAATCGAGCTTACGGGCTTTAAAAACCGATGATACTGGTGGCACGATGCAGGGGTTTCACATGGTAATAATCTGCATCTGCGGTACGATATATTTCTTGTGCTTCTGGATTGGTCCTAGCTGAAAGCTGATAAGAATATAGAGTTCCCGGGAAGCATATCTGAGCCAGCAGGCCGTTTGAAGATGGCCTTTCGGAATATTTACAATTGACTATTCTCAAAATTTTCTCAAAGGACGATACGATTCAGTAGATCCACGAACTAATGCAAGTAGGTCACTATCCTGGATTTGCCACTTGCGGCTATGCCGGCGGCTTGTTTGGTTTCTGTTTCTGAGTGGATGGTCAACAATGCCGTTTAAAGCCCGTGTTGGTGTCTTGCGGTGTTGTTATAATATAGTGAGTACGGTATGGCCTGATGTTGACCACAGCATCACACAAGACACAAAAAACCATCATTTCACCTGGAGATTCCAGAAACCACACCACGCGGCATAGATTAAATTACCACGCGAGTGTGAGAAAAAAAACGTCGGCAGGTAAACTCGCCTCCCCCCTCCAAGTACTACCATACTCGTGTATATAACGTTTTGTCAAAGATAGGCATATCAATGGAAGGGTTTTTTTCTTTTCTTTTTCGCCTTCCGAAACACCTGGGGAGCATATACCGGCACAGTACCGGTACGGTTTTATGACCGGCTCTGTTTTGTTGGAAACTCAACTCAATGGCTTGAGTGGCGGCAGCAAATTTTAACCTGAACTGTGACATTTTTTCATTCATGTGTAACGTCACATAACTTACAACACGCATATGATACTGTACCGTATTGAAATCGTAAAAAGTACGGGATACCGTATCATACCGTAGCCCAACAGACGGAGACAACCGTGAATAACTCATTTCCAGAAGTTACCTTGCTTGCTCTATGTACTCGTACTCGAGCACGGGAGCGAGCTGTGCGTGCTGTATGAAAAAAAAAAAGGTTGCTTTTTATGAAAAAAGAGCAAATACCGGCATGTGGTACGTACTTTTTTTGCCGGGTGAGCTTTTCATTTCCTTTCCTTCCCGGCCGTTATTACCGATGTGGTACGCCGAGGATACCGATACCATTGCCGAACTGACAACAACAACAACAGAGGAAGATCATTCATAGAAGCGGGAAAGTTTAAGCATATTTACATAACTTGACGGACAACTACGGTGCCGGATAACCCGGTACAGTACAGTACAGGTATCGTCGGCTGAGATAGGTTAGTTTGGTTTACAAACACCGTACTTGTCCATTGACTTTTTGCCAAGCGTTGGATGAACTACGAGTGATGCTGAATGATGGTGGTGGTATTTGAAACGGGGGGGGGGGAAGGTTTTTAATACTGTAACGACTGTGTTCATGCGATGTTGAGGGATCTTTTTTTTTTCTTTCTTTTTTTCTTTGGGGGAAGGGGGGAAGGGGGGTGATGTCCGAGGTTGTGATTTGAAAAGGTCTTTGTCGGGGTATTATAGCTCAACTGAAGTGAGTAGAGAGAGAGAGGGGGGGGGGGCGTAGAGTCAAACCATCGATAAGGCCAGAATACTGTACGTTAGGAAATCCCAGAGGGTTTTTTTCTTTTCTTTTTTTCTTTGTTTCTTCCAGAGTTTTTGTAATTGTCGTTTTGCTTTTTTTTTTCGAAAAGTATCGATGAGATGGGAGTTGCTTTCTTTTTTTGGCACATGCACAGTACCGTACTCCTCGCGCTCTCTCTCTAGTCGAATGCTGGACTTTGCTTTTCGGGGCTTTTTTTTTTTTTTCCAATACTCTACTTTATTTGGAAGATCGTCAGGTGAAGGTGCAGATATACTCTATTTTATTATTTGTCAAAAGGGGAAGAGTGAAAGGGAAAAAAAGGGAAAAAAAAAAACGGGAGTAGTGTTTTAGAAAAAGTTTACACTTAATTAATTCTAAACCTTTGAAAAAATGATCATTTCCTCTAATGCTTAAAACCTGGGTTGGTAGAAAGCGAGGGATGTGTTATGTACAGTATAATGAGTTATGATATGCCCAAACGTGGAAGGAAGGAAGAAGCAGCGCGGGGAGGGGGGGGGGGCCTGGAAGTGTAGAAAAAATACAAATAGAAATACAAAATAAATGGAAAAAAAAAAAAAAACGAAAACTTTCGTTATACCACTCCCTTAGTGGACATAACCCTAGTACCCAATGACGACTCCGCGCCCACCTCCGAATAAATATCTTCCTCCCTAATTGGTGATAATTCGCGCTCGCCCACCTCCGTAGTGGCAAGGTCCGTATCCGTCCACATTGTGTAAGCGGTGGACGTGGTCTCCGACGCGGCGTCGGGATCCATCTTGATGCCCAACTGCTTTATCCTCTCCTGCTCCGCCACCCAGCGCTTGATCCCCTGGGCCTTGGGGTCCTCTATGATGCGGTGGTCGCCGGGTAAGCCCCCGCTATTGACGCCGCCGCCGAGGGGGGATTCCTGATCGGAGAGCATGTGTCGCTTCCGGCGCGCCCAACTCCAGAATATGAATACCGTGGCCAGGAGGAAGGAGGTGGACAAGGAGGCCGAGATTGCTATTGTGCGGGTTTGGGCTTCGTTGTTTGTGCTTGGTTGGGTTGTGGGTGTTGAAGATGGCAGCACGGTTGGCGGAGGGGTGACTTGAGCAATTCCCGTCGATGTCACCGTCATATTCCCTGCACTCGGCGTCCCCGTCGCTGCGGCGACAACGCTGGAGCTGACGTTCGTGTGAAACGCTTCCGCCAATGCGGCCGTAAACTCTGGACTCCCCGTCTTGACACCCTTGCTCTCCGCCGCCTTCGAGAACTCGTCCACCGCGTCTTTGCACACCGGGTTCACAAACTCCCACACTCCCATCACGCGCCCCACGATATTGCTCGGCAGGCCGTCCAGCGTGCAGTTTGGCCGGCAGCCCGCGAATCTCACGGCTGAAAGGCAGTAGCAGTCGTGGATTGACGCGTCCAGGACGTCCCAGGCCGCCTGGTCGTGCGGTATGTCCCCGCGGCATTGGTTTATGCCTGAGTGTTGGGTACAGGATTTTACACAGGCTTCTTGGGCTGTTGTCGGGGTGATTGATAGGAGAATTGGAAGGAGGAGGAGGAGGAGGGGGAAGGAAGTTAGCAGTTGATGATAGTGATGGATTAATTTCATCGTGGCATGTCCGGGTTTGGTTATGTATTGTCGGACTAGGGAAGGAAGGAAAGGAAGAGAGGAAGAGAAAGAGAAAGGAAGTTTCCGTGTTGAGTGTGGGAATGGCTACTGATATATTCCCACCCCTTCAGTTACAATAACTCTGAAAATTTTATGGGGAATTCCGTACGTACGTGTATATATATCTGCATCCAATGTGTGTGTGGAGTAGTACTTCTGATATATAAAGGAAGGAGTAAACTTCCTTCTACCACGAGGGTATCGACCAAACAGGGACTACACACCCCTTCCTCCCTCCGAAATAAGATGAAGTGGAACAGAAGCCACCAAAATTTGATATCTCTAGGAAAGCCGCAGCATTCAATAGTGTGTGTGCTAATGCTATGCTATGTATGTTAGCTAGGGCTATACAGTACCGCACGAAAGAGATACTCACCCCAAGACCCACCCGCCGGATCCTTCTCAGGGTTTCCAAAACCAATACATCTCCTCGGTTATTAAACTTGTTTTCCCATTTCACGTTTCCTTCTACCTCAAGACCCTTACACGTAAAATAGACTGCGTGGGTGCTGACGTGAGGATTTTTTATTCCTGCAGTACATTTTTTCTGCTGGCACCGTAAGGGTGACTGCGAGGAAGGAAAGAGGATTATATATCTAAGCGCCCTGTGTGATTCTTCGCATGCTTTCGACAGACCTGCCGTGCAACGGCGAGTGATTGTTGGTGAGTGGTGGGTGGGGGATTCGGAAGTCGGCGGATGCACTCTACTGGGGTTGGAGTGTATCATATCCTGGAGGAGGGGACTTTGGAGGGGTTTTGGAAAATTGGATTGAATTTTTATCTGATCGATTTGCTAGTTAGCCTCAATTATAATGCTTGTAAAGCGGTTGGGGATTTTGCTCTGATGTAGGGAGGAGTAATTTATCTGAGTCCGCAGGTATGGTACATTTTTGACAAACAGTATGGGGGGGTTGACTTACTCGTATGGTATGCATGGTTTTTAGCTGTAGGTGGGCGAAAGATTGGGATTTTTTGCCTGTATTTTCTCCACGATTGCGCCGTGCAATAACTTGGGGTTTCGCTATAAAGTATCGAGTATGCTGTACTGTGATCCGATCTTCAGGTATTTTCGCTAACGGGGGACCACTCTAGAAGCTACAAAAGCAGTATGAAGTCATGGGCGTCAGCACCAGAGACCAGGATTCTCTGCTACTTGAATGATTAGATTGGCAAAGGAATCAGAGAAACCTCAGTGGATCCCAAGATCAATAGGAAAATTAATAATGATAATGACAATATCAAATCTCAATGGCGATGAAAAAAATGATGAGAGGCGAAGACACGTCTTACTCCTAACCCCTACCAGCGCAGTTCAGGATCTGCCGTGCAACTGTAACTGACTTAACTGTACCGTACTGTAAAAACACCCGCCCTTCTAAAAAAAAGTACCGGAATAACTCACCTCGCAAAAATATAAATACCTGATGAACAAATTGCCGTAGCACCCCGTTCGACCGAACAGGCTTAAGTAACTCCGCGCGCGTATGTCTTGCACTGTCCGGTACTGCAGCTTACTTAATTCACTAGAGTTCCTTCCCCCCCTTCCTTCCCGCACCTGCATGACCGACCTTCCCTTATCAACGAAAGGGGCCACTAAGGACTCGTCGGGTTGCTCGCCGTGTTCTTTTGTCTGTAATTCCACTTCCACAAAAGCTACACCCACGGGTAAAACATTCCATCATTACAAATATCTACCTGGAACACCACCGACTCTTTATAGGCCTAACGGTTATGATGCGGCCTTGGCGCCAACTGGTACTTGTACTATGTAAGGTAGAATCTGTTAAGGGAGCGTCGCTGGATAATGTGTTAGATAAGGCATGAAAATCTTGCAGCTTGGACTGTTTGCCAGTGGCTTGGGGGGGGGACTCTCCTAACTTATCCGTAAAACGTGGTAGACAGTATGCACGGTATGTCTCCGGTGAGGTGTGTAGAGTCGGATTTTTATGTCTCTCTCCTTGATTTGCCCTAGTAGTGTAGCGGGGCGGTAGGGCTTGCTGGGATATCAATAAATTAGTACCCGAAGGAATGATAAAGCTAGTACCAGAGTGTTGCAGGAGGGCATGATATCTTCGTATGCAACGCGGTGCGGTACGGCGAGTTATAATAACGTGTCCCGGGTCTGGGGGAGGAACGGCTGAGTTTGCTGTGTTGCGGTGGTCAAGGTTTTTAGTACTACATCGTACCGCACTAGTACTGTATCAGCTCGGGGAGTCTGTCATACTGTACTAGAGTACAAGTAAAGAACAGTAAACAATCATAAGATCCATATAAAAAAAGCCACCAGGCGTATCATGATGTTTGAGTGCGGGGAACGCTATTGTGTGTTCTAATCTACTTATACTTGAGTGAGTATTGGGTGCTGGTATCTTGTGGTAGTAATGGTAACATTATGCCGAGTTGATATTAGGGAGTCTCACACCGCCGGTTCAGATCTGGGACTCGTACCGCGGTTCATGGCAGTACGGTGTGAGGCTTCTTGGTTCGTGATATAAATTCGTTGCTGGTTTGGAAAAATATGTAGTCAAGAGACTAATGCCGGAAAGAGAAAGGCGGGGCTGTTAGTTGAAGATCCAGAGCACAGGATGCTTTTAGCTTGCAAGATTTTCACCACTAGTCATTGCACTTTTCTTGTATTGTAGATCCCACATGGTATCAACTCTCTCTGAATCACCAAAACATCCTGTGTACCACCTCCAGAGTCGGTACTAGTACCACGGTTCACTTTTCAAGTTCACAGTTCATGAACCGCGAACCGCCTGTTTGAACCGCGCTGAACCGGCGGTCTGAGACCCCCTATTATTCAGGGAAGAGGGAGGGAAATGATTCGCATGCCTTGGATTGTATTGAAGAAGGAACGAAAATTGGACCAACTTACCCCACAATTCCTGGAGGTTACTGCGGGCTTTGATGCTGTTAGATCTTGAATTCTCTTTATAAATGTAAGGTGTGCGTACCGTATTTCGGCAGTCTAAGCTGTCGGATTAGGTAACTGAACGGGCGATATCCTTACTTTCCGACTTCTTGTCATTTGATCCAATCCGTTTTGATTCGGATATGCCTTGACTTTACCTCAAATTTTGCATTTCGCAAATATCTGTCCAGTTGCCAGTAAAGAAAGTTTCAAAAGCTCCCTCCGCCCTCTAACTTAGTCTAAACACTACTCAAGGAAACCTTGAGCATCTGCAATACAACCTGCCAATTCTGCAACATTGGGATAGGAGAAGGGAAGTCTAGGCATCTTATTAACAGGTTATCCCTAACACTGGCCTCCACCACTACCGCAGAACCATGAGGTGATGGCTTGCCTGTTCGCCTCCTTACCCAATAAATTAACTTTACCCGCCAAGCTAAGGCAAGTTGGGCTTCCATATTAGCTTAACGTTAGATATCCTGGTAACCTACAGCCGCCCACACTTCCAGAACAAGCTGAAGGTAATCAGCTCGCTCAATTTTTGTATGAAGACAGTAATAGAACAAGACAGATGACCCGCTGTCAGTTGTGCAATCTGCGAAATTGTACCACTTCAACTGTTGCTCAATTCCTCCAGGCCGCTTGGTGTGAATGATCACTGATGATAATTGTGCAAGTGTGGCACAGAGCTGGGGAGTATGATTTCTAAGTTCAAGTAAACGCTGAGACCTCCCCCACAGAAGGTGGTTTCACTTGGAGTTTTTTATTCCTTTCTTCCTCTCTGCTGGGGTGCAAAGAGTGGAGTATATGTGAGGTTGATATTATATGAAAAGACTCCTCAAACTTAAAGAACCCTGGGGCGTAATTAACTTTAGGATGGAATGGGGCAGGACGGATGGAAGGCCGCTCAGGTACCGATTCTGTCCTGTTGAGCACCGTACCTTCTTTGTATTTCATACCTGACTCGCGGGCAAGTGATCGTACTGCACCATACAGTATGGAACTCGAGTGAATTTATCGTGCTCAGGCGCACCATTGCGTGCATGCAATTTTGTCCCTTCATAACTAAAACATGAATTCCTACCGATGATAGCAGCGATGAGAGATAGAAAGGTCTACTTTCTGACGCAAGCGGCACCGTAATTAGTCTATCATCCTGTTGGTATCATACTGGAAGAAATCTAGTAAATTAATGTTTACTACTGTAAGATGTGGAATTTTAAAAATAGCTTTTCGAATCACCCATCCATCCATCTCGCCCTCGCATGGCAGTTCAGAGCCTGAATACCCGAAACGGACAAAACCACCATGGCTGCATCTCTTACAATAAAGTTTTTCTTCTTTTCTTTCCGATTGCATAGGTGGGTGAGCTTTACCGGTGAATTTTTTAAGCTGTAGGACAGACTACTAAGTGTGCTGTGAGCTACCATTGAATCTGCAGAGGATGAGATGTCAGCAGCAAGAGGCCCATAAACCCCCACCCGAATGTATCGCATTATGATAGTATTTATAGGCTTTCTCGGTGGATAGCAGTGGTGAGAGATGCGAACTTAAACGTGATTGAGAGCTGTTGAGCCTCCTATGTTCATCGGGTTCCAAAATTATGCTAAGATCACAGATGAACTGGAACCGAGATGTGTACTGTGCCTGAGCCTCATCATGAAGAAAAAAAAAGAGGCGCCTGGGGTGTTGGCTTCGTCTTATACAAAAATAGTTCCAATGTATTTGGTAAGAATAAAGTCGGAATATCAGGTCTATGGGCTTGTGCATTCCTAGGAAACTTACCAAAAGATTTTGGTGTAACATATCTTGCAAACACCTCCTCAATGAAATCTTTGCTGATCTTTACACTGCCTGTATCCCCGTTTAAAGGGCATGCGAATTGCTACCGTCTCTGATACATCTCCGCCCCAAGCTAACCCTCACCTCCTCTCATAATGTGCTAGAGGCGTGATCCACCAACAATATACCTCGTTCCCCCAATAGCTGTCTTCAATTTTAGTGAGCCTTACCTAGTGTAACTTGACTATATATTGAAGGTTATCAGAGTTGATAAATAACTCACTACACGCTTACCATATCTGTGCACATGATTAGTATTCGTATGGAAAAAACAACATAATCACCCAATGCAATCTAACAAGTTTGAACCCCGACCGGGAAAGAACTAAAGATCGAGTCAGTCGTCTAATTTTTTGTTTACCGAAAAGGAGGAGTTTATCTGTATTAGTATTCATAGAGACTTGAGAGATTTGGGTTTAGGCCGGGAGTAAGTTAGAAACTCTTGCCTAAGCTTGTCACACTTGGATGGGTCTCCAAATTTCGTGGAGTGGCTGATTGTGGTAGAATTTGTGAAGTTGGTGGGTGGCTTGGAGTTAGATCAGGGCGGAAAGAGCTTGCCTTGCTGTATTGAAACCCCTTATCTCCCTTGAACGCCCGAGATCTCCAAGTGATCATAGCTTTGGGTCGATTGGCACATCTTCAGAGTGGCTCGGGTGAGTCCTGGTGCCCTCGTTCTATTCCTTTTCCAAACAATCCCTAGATCTAGTAGATCTTAATATAACGCATTAGATAGTGAAAAATGTTCCAAAGGGGCCAAAAAACTTCCTTGTGGATCACTCCGCTATGGACTCTGTGCGCGATTGGGCTCGGTTGTGATCCTCTCTAAAATTATTGGGCGAAGCCCAATCATATAGTTTGCCTCCCTCTTCAGATTCCCTCTCGTAGTCAGATTTGGTGGGTTAGGGTTACTGTAATAGTAGAAGGTGGCCGAAAAAAAAGAGTGAAATCCACTATCACGAACAATCACTCACATTATGTGTGGATTTATTCTGCATTTTTCAAAAATCAAAGTTACCCTGCAATTCTATTGTAAAATATTTCTCTGGAGTGCATTTCCCTCGCCCATTCATGATGTTCCGCGGCAGTCCTTGTGAAGTGGAGTGAGAAGGAATTGTGTGACTAGATATTTTTCTGGAGGATCAAGAGAATAATAGGGGTGGGGGTACATTCACAATGGTTAAGAGATGGAATAGGGGAGGGCAGTCACACCAAACAGTTTGAATCCACTGTAAACTGGCCATGATTGAGACGTGGTGAGCGAGTACTAAGACTGGTGCTTGTATAACTTCGAGCGTACTGAAAGTGCTGACGACGCATTCGTACAGTACACACAGCTTTATACTTTACCTTGGTTGTTGCATGCTGAAATTTTCTACTACGAGAACTACTCGTGCCAAGGTTGTGGTTGCACCACAACCCACGGTCGCTCGCTGGCTCGCAACCTTGGGCACTCTCAAGAGAGTGCCTGACAGCTCAACGCAAATTTACAGCTCAACACAAATTTGTGGCTTAGCATGACTTTGTGGCTAAATACAACATACCAGTAGAGTCTACAGTCACACCTCACTATCCCGGATGACCAAAGTCCAATGAAGTAAGCTCCAGATGAAGCATATAGCTATAATTTCACTATGTAAGCTTAATAATCTACTTTACATTTATTTTTGCACCTTTGCCTGTCGTTTAATACTAGTAGTGATTAGTCTCAACATTTTCTTCTTATAGGCTTGAATTGTATGTCTTTCTTTAACATATGCCTTCAACTCATTAAGAAAAGGCTTGTGTTTTGCTTGCTCTGCCTTTTTCTTGGCATTTTGAGCCCGTCTCAGCTGCTTTTCTGCCTGTTCTATCTCCAAATCCTCTCTCTTTTTCACCATTTGGCATGCCTCTAATGCATAAATGACTCCCCCTTTCTGCACCTGCCGTCTGCTCTGTGACCTATGCCTTGCATTTCTTGCTTCTTCCGCAGCTCGACTATTTTCCAAGTTCTCCATTGCCAATGCCCCAGACTGGGCTTGGGCCAAGCCTCCTTGAAGAACTAATCTCAACTTGCGCTGAAAGGTGGACAACAAATTAGCTGCCTCATGCTGTAGCTCTTCACCTTGTCTCTTGAGGCTGCATAATGTGAGAGGCATAGTTGGAGAGGCAAGTTGTGGGGGTGTAGTAGGTGGAGCTATAGCATGAGGAATAAGTGCTTCTCGCAACTTGGAGATTACAATATCAGGATTATAGGGAATTAATCCAGTAGCGCGAAAGGAAGAACGGATGGTTGACATTTTAAAGGTTTGCTGACATATAGAATCGATTTTATCCAAAAACTCAACCTTGTCAAAGTCACCACCTCTGGTACGCATCGCTGCTTCAACTGCCTCTGCATGGTAATGCTTATATGGTTGGAAGACGACGACATCCAAAGGTTGGAGGAGATGGCTAGTATGAGGTGGCAGGCAGAAAACAACAATGTTGTGTGCATCGCAGAAGTCAATAAAGTCTTTCGTACAGTGGGAGCCAAAACCATCAAGAAGAAGAAGTCAACTGGAACCCACTTGACACTGTGAAGAAAATTTTTCGAAGTGAACAAGCCACTTCATGGTCAATTCATCATTGCTATAGCCAGTATCTAACATCGCAATTAGGTAATTGTTGGGAATAGAAGTGGCTGTATACCATTGTTGCTGGTGTATAACTCCAGGAACAATAATCATAGGAGGGAGGACACTTCCATCACCACTAATCGTTTCGCATACAGTAATTAACTCTCGATTCATAGTGGTTCCAAGGTAAGATTGCCGGTTTGCCTCTCGTGTAATTATCCACTGGTCGCGCCCTATACTGATACGAAATCCAGTTTCATCAAAGTTGTAAGTATCTGCTACCTGAATGTTATGCTGGTTACGAACTGCCTGGTACTTCTCAAACCAGGTACGTATCTCGTCAGGCTGGTGGGCATTTTTCCGGTCTGCATCAATGGTATGTTGTTTGTGGATAAAGTATTCAGGATGTCTAGCAAGAAATTGCCTTGCCCATTGCTCACTTATGAGTGGTGCAGGGTCTGAGCCTGTATGTGCCAGCTGAAGAATTGTGTTTGTGCAGCCAGATACCATCTGTAGTCTTACACTAGTACCCACGGTATAGAGTCTGTCCAGGTACTGGCATACGGCGGCCTCTTGATCGTCGGAGAGCCTTCGATTAGTTGGGGGACATTCCTGTTTTGACTGGCATCCTTGCCAGCGGGCTAGAAGTCTGAAATATGGTATTTCATGGTACTTGGCAATTGAAGCAAGATTGGGAGTGTCATCTCCAGTGGTATGAAGGAAGGTAAGAGCAGCCTGAATGCGGGCTTCAATATCAATATATGGTTCAACCCGTTGACTGGGTGGTATAAGAGCTGACTTAGACACTGGCTTGGATGGCATTTTTGGTTTTGTTATCTTGTTTATCGGTTGAGAGAAGGTGCGTGTATATTGACTCAAGATGGTGGAGGAAATGGAGGCTCTATTGAGCAATAAAAATCCCCTGGTGAGTACTATGTGGGTGGGGTTACACAGCTAGTTAGGGTTGTAGTGTTGGGTTTCTGTTGTAAGCCACAAATTTGTGTTGAGCTGTAAATTTGCATTGAGCTGTCAGGCACTCTCTTGAGAGTGCCCAAGGTTACGAGCCAGCGAGTGACTGTGGGTTGTGGTGCAACCACAACCTTGGCATGAGTAGAGAGTATTTCTGGAGTAAAAATGGGGAAATGGTGTTAACATGGTTTTCTCTGCATGGTCACATAAGGATGGAACCTAGGGTATGATATGATATTGTCCATAGACAAAATGAACTGCCCATCCATGATCAACAGCAATGCAACCCTCCTCATCGCCCCACACTTTCAATACCACCTAAAGAAATTGCTCTAGATCAACCAAAACCAAACCATTCTGCCTGATTCTTTTTTTTCAATAAACTATGCCTCCTATTCTTCACAGTCATGCCAAAAAGCCTATTCCTTCCAAACACCTCTCTGAGTTTACCAGGGGGAGAATTCTTGGGTTACATGGGCCTCAAATGAGAAATTGCCAAATTTCCCACTACCTTAGCATCCCCCTCACTACTGTCAGAAACACATTGGAAAAAAGGATATCAAGAGGGCAAGGAGGATGAGGGTAGAGGAAGATATCCTAAAACTAGCAAGTTGTGGGATGATACTATGGTGGAGGAAGCTCTCAAAAATTGCCATACTAGCTACTCTGAGATTGCTGAGAGAGTTGCTCCCAATGTTTCTGCTAAGACAGTGAAGAGAAGACTTGCACCAAAGCATCATAAAAAGTGGATGATACAAGAGAGGGTTCATTTGGATGAAGATCTAGCTCAAGAGAGATTGGAATATGCACTAGCCCATAGGTATTGGACAAGGGAGATGTGGAGAAGGAAAGTAATATGGGGGGATGGAGTGGCTGTGGAGATGGGAGGAGGAAAGAGGAGAAAATAGGTATTTAGATACCCAAAAGAAAAGTAGAACAAAGACTGTGTTGAACCTGCTGCTAGGAGGGGAGAGAGAAAGATTAGCCAGATGATGACTAGTTTTTTTTATGGTCAAACTCATGGTTTTTTTTTACCTGTTTTTCCTGATCCTGCTTCTGCTAGGGGTGGAGTCACTGGAAAGTCAATTATTGATGTTTATGATCATTATGACTTCTTAGGGATATGGGAGGATATCAGAAAAGAGGTTGGAGAGGAAGAGGTATTTTTGATCATTGATAATGTTAAGACTCACTTGCCCTTTAGGAGATTGCTCAGAAGGCAGGGTATTACTCTTATGGAAATCCCTACCTATTCAACAGATCTTAATCCAATTGAAAATGTTTGGTCTCTGGTGAAAGATAAGTTTCATAAGCACTATCCTGAGCTGTTTCTCCTAAAGGGTCCTGTCAATGAGGTCAAAAAGGCAATAGAGGAGGCCATCACACATTGTTGGGAACTTTTGGACCTAAAGGTTTTTGATACTTTGGCAGGGTTGATGGTGGATAGAATAGAGGCAATTATTAAGGCTGATGGATGGTATACCAAATATTAATTTCTACAATGTATTTACATTTTTGAAACTTTTTTTTTGGTTTTCATGATAGTGGGTTGGTGGGGGAGTGTGGTTGTCATCGCCGAAGATTTTCCCACCATTGATGCGCGGTTGATTTTGTCCACGCACAATATATTCGACGATATCTGCTAGATTTTTGTTCGGAACCGAGTGACATCGGGTGCACACCTTCGAGGGGGTGCCTTGGCTCTCAATGCGGTGTCTGCCTGCCCAAAACACTTATACAAATGGATAGAGTTATAGAGATTGAACGCCACTCTTTCCATATTTGAACCTCTCGATCAACAACTTCTGTAACAGTGCTGTAAAAGATTGTTTCGGTGCATGCCTCCTCGAGATTTTGCGATACCAACACAACAAGTGACGGCACATGAATAACGAGCGAGATATAAACCCTTCTGACAGCAACAAAAGAAAGAAAATAGAGCTGCAAAGCTCATCAGACCAACAAAATTCGGTGAATATATCTTGTATGACTGCAATGGAACTCCCTAGTTTTCCGGATATATAGCTTTTCGTCATTATCCCTATATCCCAGTTGGAGTGTGGGATTTTTCATTGTTTCAGTTCCCCCCAACTTCCTCCCTAGCTTGCAGAGACCTGGGCCATATCCTTGGGCTCACTGCAGTATCGCAGTTACTCTACTTAGGCTTTATCGTCTCTGCAGAAATTCATTATATTATTTTTGCGGTAAAGAAATGTCTTTGTGTGATGTGAAATTTAGGCAGCAATATTCCTTTCAGCAAGATAAATATTTTTCCCCGCGGTAATATTACATGAAATACCTAGCATCTGCAAGTCCTGGCTGCTAGACAGACCTTCTAGTACGGAAAGCACTGAATCTGTCTGTAAGTAGTCATCTCCACTAACCCCGGAGGCATAAACCAAACCTCTCGCAATTTATTGCTTTGTGAGTTAAAAGCGCTTCAAGAAGGCTAGGTTAAGGAACTGATAGTAATCAATAAAAGACATACAGGCCGTCCAGTGCTATAAAAATTGCAGTAAAACTCAGCCTCTGCTAGAACTTGTGGCACATACTACTCGATGTATGGGGAGAAAAAGAATTCGAGAATAGTGCATTTCCAATGATATCATTTAACTCTTCCCAGCTTGCGTTTCAGCTGTGTTTACGAAAGGCCTCATAGAGTTAGCAGGGGGCGCTGCATCGGCCATCGATCTGATATCACAAGTAATCACATCTGACATCTGTTAAACGAGTGATGGTCGATGACGAAGGTGAGATCGCATGCAGTTAATTTTAGAACATCGGAAAATAACTTATCCTCTAAGTATGTTTCAAGGTGTCATTAGTTGAAAAGTCCTGGGAGCTTTTGACCCGAATTTCGTATGATAGTAGAAAAAAAAAAGAGCTAATTGCAATCTGCCCCCACCATTTTCTCGAAAGTGAGCGGTTCTTTTAGATTTTTCGATACTGCGTTTTGTGGTAGAAATCTTGGTCCTCGGTGTCAACAGGAAGACATATTCTGGCATAAGATGTTACTATTATGTTTAACCTAGCGCCCTCTGGGCTTTTCGAGGGTGCATTCTATGAGCGTGTAGATCCTGAATAAAATAGGTGTGGACATAACTCAGAGTATAAGAATTATTCGGGGATGTCCACTTTGATATCGGTTTCATTTCAGGTTTGCAATCTCTAGCCAGGGAAACTGTGGTACAGTGCAATATTGGGAACTTTGATAATTTTCGATGATAGTGAGAGGTAATGTTGATCTTGAAGATGTGTCAATAGTGCTTGAATTAATTTTTCCAAATGCTACTGGTTTGATTTTGGGTGGGCATTGGGGCGGGAGGAAATTTAATATGCAGTAGGAGTAAAATTAAGATAGCTCTACGTTGCTGGGCCGGTTGTGTGTGGGGTTGAGGTCGCGATCCTGCTTCGAAAGCAAAAAAAAAGAGAAGCCCCAATGCTTGACCTAATCGTTTGAGAATTTCGTCCGACACAAATAAAAAACTTGAGCAGTCGCACACAGAGCAGTATGTAAAGGAGTTTTTCATTCTCCTCCTTCTCTTCCTTCCTCTCTTCATCACCGACATGGCAACTCCAGATCATTACTCCAGTAAGTCTAACTTACTGGTTATGGACACGAGCATAATCGAGCAGATCATGGGGGTTCTGATCGATTATGATCTGATCGAGAGGACCCCATGATCGAATTATCGATGAAATTGGTAGACCCTAATCGAGTGATCGATGAGTGATCGATCATGGCCACTGCTCGAGCATGGTCGAGTATAGTCGATTGTGGTCGATTTTGCTCCAGTGTAATTGCTTTCGTGTATCGAAATATAGGAGGAGATTTAAGCAGTTTTATTACTTCGGCTCTCCTATTTTCATGAAAATTATTATCACCATTTCATCTACTATGATGGCTCCCATGTAGGATTCATGCCCCACCGTCCGCTCAAAGTATCACGGGGATCCGTGACTGAACTGGAGTCATTGGCCTATTACGTTCGCTTGCAGAGTCCGATACTATTTCTGCGACTTGCCATGGGATGGGCGATGATGAAATTGAGGACATTTTGATAAAGTTGCTTGTGAAGTGGAGTATGTGGAAGAATTAACAGTAGAGAGTCTTGTTGAAAATAAGTTATCTAGTGTGCGGTTTTTTTTTTTTTTTTTTTTTTTTTGTTTTTTTATTTTTTTTTTTTGTTAAATCCTTGGATTTATTTGTAAATACAGGAAAATCCTGACATGCACCCTAAGGTATGGCCTAGAAAACCTTCTCAAAAAAAAAACAAAAGAAACTTCAACCCCCAAAATAAAACAAATAAATGATAAAAATCAATAATATCCGTCATAAGCCTTAAGGCTAAAAATCCTTATTAGGAACCCAAATTAGAACCACTTGTAAAAGGAAATCCTTCAAGCTTCATGGGAAAATTCACCAAGTTCTTAGAAATAAACAAAAAAAACCTTTTCAACAAAATCTTCCCTGCTTTATTTTCCTTCTATAGGGCCAAATCCAGCCCTATGTTAAAACCCTCAGGATCCAACCCATCTCTCTGATTTACCAGAGCAGGGCAGTCTATTATAATGTCAAAAAGTCTGATCAGCTGTTCTGCAACAGTCACATGTGGGGTTGTGGTCCTAACTAGACCAATCTGATTGTGTATTTAGGTAGTTTTTATTTGCTCTCATCTGGTGTACTTGACCCACCGGGAACTTGGGGAGAATTATAAAATTCTAACATACTCTAAAGGGGGGTCTGTAAGGGTAGTATGAAGAGTAGACTTGTTCTGTCTATTCCTCATATATCATTTTTCTCACTTTCTCCTTTGCCTCAATCCAGCCTCTTGAGCCTTCCTCAGTGACAGGAGCTAGTTTGCTAGGTTTCTCAGGAAAGAGCCACTTCTCAAAAATTGCTACTACCTTTACCCTTACTTCATCAAGTGGGAGGTAGCTTTGGATATTTGTTTTGGATAATAAGTTCTAAACCTTTGGTTGTGCACTTCCTTTCCTTGAAAAGGCCTGCCTCCTATTTGTTCCCAACTTAAATGGCTGGACTAGAGGGTACCTCCCCTAGAAGCATTGCTGTTACTATGTTATTCTCAGTCAGCACTGTAATAATTCAGACTACTTGTAACATGTGTACATGTTCTGGCAACTGTATACAAGTTATACTTATGTTTTCTTTTGTTATATTATTTTGTTTGTTCTTGCTTATGTCAATTGATTAAATGTTTCACTACCAGTATCATTAGGATTCTGGTAACTTGTTTATGTTTGTATTAGTTATGCTTTTGTACCGGCAAGGTTTTGCCCTAGGGATTCTAAGGGAAGGAATGGTTATGTATACTGGCAGTAGAGATAGAGCTTGGGTAAAGGATTGCCTTGGGCTTTCAGGATTCCAGTAAGATTATAAGATTCCGGTAGTATACACTTACTGGTAATGATAGTGGTTGTGGGTTTTCAGGAACCTCTACCTTGGGTGGAGGAAATCATGTATTTAAGACAGGCTTCCTGACTACAGCAACCACCAGACTTCAGACAGAACCTAGATAAGAAATATACTTAGTTGAATGGTGATTCTCTTGCTCCCTTTCCCCTTCAATTCTTCTAAGACCTTCTTGTCTTTAACTCTCTAGTCTTCCTTAGGAATCAAATACTAGTTGACTTACCACTGATCTCTATTGTATTAGTTCATACAGGTTACCATCTGTTACACTACTATCATAAGGGAAACTTGTTTGATATATAGCTTGATTGGTACTAGACATGCCTCAGCTGACAGGGTAGCCAAGTTTGTTGAAAAGAACATGTTGGTAATTCACCCCACCACATTATCTAGTATGTAGGGCAGACAGCATTTATACTAATAGATGATGTCACATGATTACTAAAACATATATATAGAGTGATTGAGTATAATTGAGCATTACTGTCAGTTCTTGGGGAAGCAGAAGGATAGTTCAGGCCCTGTTGGGTACTCTACTATATAAAAAAGTCATTTTTCTTGAAAAATTCAAATTTTGCTAGAGCTTGGATCAGATTGTCCAAAATAGAAAACAAAAATGATACCCCTGTAGCAAATCAAAGAAACATTGTTGTCATCAAAATAGGATTCCATTAGGAGGCATGCAAGTTGAGGTAGAAATTAAAAAAGTGGATTCTGAAAATAGTGCATTTTCAATGAAAACATTGTAGAAGTGGGAAATATACCCTATTTGTTGCATGTCAAATAAGGCTTTAAACTATAGAAATATCCTTCCCTTCTCCTTTCTTTCTTTTAAAAAAAGAATCCTTAATACATGTAAAAGGTGGTAACCTATATGAGCTAATACAATAGGGATCAGCAGTAGGCCAGCTAGCATTCAATTCCTAAGGGAGACTAGAGAGGTAAAGACAAGAAGGTCTTAGAAGAAGTGAAGGGGAAAGGGAGTAGGAGAATTGCCATTCAACTAAGTATATTTCTTATCTAGGTTCTGTCTAAAATCTGGCAGTTCCTGCTAGTCAGGAACCTTGTTTTAAATACATGATTTCCTCCACCCAAGGTAGAGGTTCCTGAAAACCTGCAACCACTATCATTACTAGTAAGTGTACACTACTGGAATCTTGTGATCCTACTGGAATCTTAAAAGCCTAAGGCAATCCTTTACCCAAGCCCTATCTCTACTACAGGTATACATGACTATTCCTTCCCTTATAATCTCTAGGGCAAAACCTTACCAGTACAAAAGTATAACTGATACACACATAAACAAGTTACCAGAATCCTAATAATACCAGTAGTGAAATATTCAATCAATTGACATAAACAAGAACAAACAAAATAACATAACAAAAGAAAGTATAAGTATAACCAATATACAGTTACCAGAACATGTATACATGTTACAACATAAAAACCCTTTGGTGCAAGAAAACTAATCTCAAAAGTGACACCTGTTGTATTCAAATTAATTCTTCTGAACCTACCTGAATAGCAGTCCCTCACCTTCATCATAAGCTGAAATAACCAAGCATCCTGCATCATTTACAATCACTCATATACTATTGATACCAAAGCAAACATTGAAATCAGTGAAAAAGATAAACTATATACTGATCCTAGCATTATTCACCTCTCCTGCAGGGTAATGAGGTAAACTCTGCTAAGTATTCACACTCATCTTCACATGAGATCCCTAGAGAATAATCTCTAGCATTAGTAGGGATTTATTAATTTTGTCTTTCAGGAGTGAATATGTATTCTGATTAGGAGCTAGCTTAACTTTGGCTTCAGATCTCTGGCTCCCTGGATGGAGAGTCCTCTATCCTATACCTTTATGAAAGATACAGCATAGTTAAGGTTTCAATCATGCTGCTGCTACTTGCAGCATGTTGAGCAAAGGTTTATTTGTAGAGGTGTCACTGTATCAGAAAATTGATTCTAGGTAGAGTATCACAGCAGGGATATTTGAAAGTGATAAACATTGATAACTCCTTTAGAGCATTCGGAAATTCATTCAGCTTGTGGGACAGAGAGGTGGAGTTGGACTCATAGGTATGAATGGGTTACTCACATTGTCCTCCTGCTGGACTCCACACTACTAGGAACCTGTGATATTGTTTTTTAAATTATTGTGCATAAAAATAAACTTGTAAAAAGAGAGAAGCTAGCAAAAAAAAAAAAAAAAAAGAGCAAGTGAACAATCACAATGACAAAACAAAGAAAACTTATACCTATCATTCCTGGGATAGAAGCTCTGCTGATTTGTCTCTGGTGAATTTAATCCTAGATTATGATTTTGATGGGTACTGGCCATCCTTCAGTCTCCCTACAAAGCAATATCATAACACTCCTAAGATATAGTGCATGAGAATATACTCTACAGGACTATAGGATTGAAGCCCACAATGTCTCTGTAACTTACATTTGTCAAACTGTGCACCAAACCCCTCACAACCTACCAAATGTCCAAATGTCTAACTGTTCAAGTATGTAGTGATATAAAGTGTATAAGGTTTAGTTAGAGGACTGTTAAATAGGGCAAGTATTGGGCTTTGAGGCTCTACAAGAGTAGACTAGGATAGAAGATGAAAGGAAAAGAAGATTCACCAATCAATTATCATCAATAACTTTTCAAACCCCACCCCCCATTTTCCTCCTATCAAAGTACTCATATCTCCACTGCCTGATCCACCTTGTACTAAACCAACTATATAGAGAGCAATTCATCCCATGCTCTACAGCATATGTTACAATCTGCTATATGATCTCTCCTGTCTTATATCTTGCAACAGGCAACAAGTCTGTAGTTAGCTTTCTGGGAAGTATCTCTTACTTACCTTCTATTGTATTCTCTTTTCTTCGAGAATTCTTAATACTTATTATCATATGCTATGTCTTAGATATTGTCCATTGCCAATACTAAGTCCTTATAGTGCTAATTAGTATTAGTTCTATTCCTCTTTGCGATTGATGTTCTTTGTAAGTAAAGAGCGTAAAGGTATTTTATTGATAACTTATAAGATAGGAAATAACTTAGGTGGTTGTGTGAAGAACTAACTATCAGGTCCTACTGACCTCCTTATATAGTTCTTCCAGCAACCTGCTTACAAATCAAATGAGTCACAACTGTGACTCATATACTCGCATAACATATAATCTCATGACCATACTTGGTCATGCGCGAAAGTCCCATGACCTTAAAGGGGTCATGTGTGAAACCTCATGACTCGTATAAATGAAGTCATGCCTCTTAATCCTTATGACACATAGGCGCACCTATGAGTCAATACTCAACATACCAATCAAATTCAAACATAAACAACTATGACTCACAACTGTGAATCATGTGAGACCCTATGACTCGTATGTGAGTCATAGTGTGAAACATAATATCATATGACTCAATCGAGTCATGTGTGAAACTTTTAACAAATAAAATACTATGACATATAATTGTATGTCATGTGAAACCATTACAAACCATGCCGGGTTTGTAATAGCATATACCAAAAGACCTTTTCTCACCCTCTCTTAATAGCAAACCCAACCATGTCAATATCTAAAAATTCAGCAGTTCTAAAAGTTTCCCAATAACCAACAAACCAAGATAAAATAATAGCAACATCTCACCTCAAAGGTAAAGGTAAAGGTAAAGTAAAGGTATAATTAGAAAGGAGGTCAATCACTACCCCAATCACCATACTTGAAATTTAAAACTTAAAGAAAATATAATCTTCAAGTTACTGCCCACACACTCCCAATGAAAAAAGAGACTGCAGCATGAGCCATACATATCTTGACCACTATCCTCAGATTCATTATATACCTTCATGTACTGAGTTGATGTATTAAAAAAGGGCAGCCTACAAGAGCTAACACTAAAGGATTCAACATATTATTATGATGTACAATATTGCTCCCTGCAGAAAGGTTTGCTCTGGCTACTGGTTTGATTTTAGTAGCCTCAACCAGAGGGCTCTCTGTATGCCTGTTTGAAGAGCACATAGGAGGAAGTTTGGACTTGGATTTGATGATGTGCAACCCCACCCCCTATGAAAAAATAATGTTTGTTAGTTGGTTGTTATTATTGGAATGGCAGAAAGGAATTTGTAAGGTGGACTTACTGGAGTAATGATGTGGAGTTGCCATGTTAATGATGAAGAAGAGAGGAAGGGAGGAAAGAGGGAGGATAAAAAACTCCTTAACATAATGTTCTGGATGTCACTGCTAAAGATTTTTTTGTCTGGGATGAAATTCCCACATGATTAGGTTGATCATTGGGGCTTCTCTTTTTTTCTTTTTTTTTTTGCTTTCGAAGGAGGATCGTGACCTCAAACCCATACACGACCAGTCCATGCAGCAGCGCAGGCCTAACTTAACCTAACCCCCATATTATATTCCCCCCACAACACAGCACCACCTAAATCCACTACCTCAGTATAATAAGTACTGTAGGCACACGACCATTTGGGACGGTCAGCTGTCAGCATGGGGTGTCCCGTCCCAAAAAAAAAAAGCCTTTTCGTCGGTGTCAGCAGGGTTTATCCCAAGCTGTGGGACCTCTCAGTATTTGAGATGTTATTTTTTGTCATGCGGATTTTTTTTGGGTAGGGCAACTCTAAAATCTTTTGGCCTCAGCCAAACACAAAATATCACCTATGTCCTCTTTTTTCTCTGTTGAGAACCATACAGTAGAGTAAAGAAACAGAAATCCTTTTATAGCACTATATTATGTACTCTTGGGGCCTTTGGTATGGCTTTGGCTACCCTATGGGTTATCCTACCTCATCATTTTACACTTCTATGGTAAGGGATAATCCAACTCCAACTACTGTACCATTGACATTAAAAGGGTTTATTGAGCTTCAAGTATCAAAATATAGGAAAATTACTAAAAAAAAAAAGAAAAAAAAAATAACCTCAAACTTTTTGCCCCAATTATTTTTTGGTCAGCACAAGTTGTCCCAAGTTCCCGGACCTGTTTTTTTTGTGTCAGCAATTTGGGGCGTCCTAAATGGTCGTGTTCCTACAGTACTTTGACAAAGGTTTATACTGAATGAACTATTTATTTATCAATCACAATCCCGTCTAAATTATTCCAATATTCTCCGATTGTCTTTGCAGTCTATTCCCCCTTACAGCTAAACTACTCTGAAGCTTGGCAGTCAGTAAAACGGTCAGCTCTCTCTTGTATACTGCAAGTTATTGATCTAGTTATGTTATGATAGCTGTTTACCGAAAGAATTCAGGGAGTGGTGATTGGAAAGTATAGGGTATCGCTCATGCACGCGCAGGGTTCGAACGGGTACTATATGTTCACATAGCAATGATTGTGTATAGTACGGTACTTTAAAAGCCTACCAGACCTCGTGAGCCAGACCATTGCGCAAAAGAAGAAAAGAAAAAAAAAACTTGAGATACGGGAAAATTTGGAAGAGCGCCCCGGCGTAGAGCAGGCGAGTGAGGTTGATGCAAAATTTTGTTAAAATTTCCTTCCCGGGGCACAAACGAGGGCGAAGACTGAGGGGGGCGCGCTCTCTCCAATTTTACGGTATACGGTACGGTATCGATCGTGTGCAATATGTATGGTACGGCATTATTCGAGCTCTACTTCTGCGGGTTTGCAGATTTGGGTCCTGGCATGTTCTGAGTAGGAGTGCTGTACTATAGTACTGCTTAGCCTAGTTGGGCATAGGTAACTCTCGGGATGCCCACTCTTGAAAAGGTGGGAACGACATTGCTCTCTTTGAACATCACACGGGGCTTTCATTCTGATCCCTCAGTACAATTTACACTACTTATCTTGGCTGATGCAGCCAAGCCTAAATTTCAACGTTTATTGGAGATGGACGGTGCTGTTGTTGCAAGTTTGTACTCTGTGATATCATACAGTGCAAGCATTGAATGAAATTCTATGAAAACTATCTCCCTCTGCTCGCTTGGTGCTCGATACATATTCTGGTCGTGAGTGATAGCTGAAAATAGTAAAAGGAAAAAAAAGTAAAGAAGAGAACAACATGCAATAGAAGTTGGAGTACAAAGCAAACTAACATGGCGGAGATGACAACGAACAGCCCTAGACGACATCACAAGCCACTCGGACACCCCCCCAACTCGGACAGATCCTGATTGGCTGATCTTCTATGACCACTGATCGCTACAGTTGCCACACTTTATCAAGTTCATGGCAGGAAAGTTTCCTGTTCAAGTTTAGTCGTCCGAGTGAGGGGGGTGTCCGAGTGGCTTGTGATGTCGTCTACAAAATTCGATGTTTGCCACCCGATTTTTGGTGTATTGTTCGCTGCCCCCCTCTGTTAAATGTTTCTCTGGAGGTATAGTGAAAGCTGTTAAAATCTAAAGGAGGGTAAACGTGTGGGTACCGATATATTTGCTTCTACAAAGAGCAATATAGAGATTGACAAAAGAATGAATAGAGATTGATATCGTCTAATGAATGAGGAAATATATATCTATCGATATAGTGAAAGAATGAATCGAATTGACTGATTGATTAACGAAAGAAAAGACAAAGTTCCGTGTCCTTTATAGACAGAGTCGGCCAGAAGAAAGACATAGACTAAGGAGAAAAAACATATAAAAATAGAGATCCTCCACACTTCCGAATCTTCAAACAATACCAAACAATATTGATACAACTAAAGTAAGGAAAAGGTATCAACTATTTCGTTTTCCAACATCCAGTGTTTCCAATAATTCCCTTTGCAACATCTTATGTTTCCACTAACATCCTATGTTTCCACTGACATTCTATGTTTCCACTAACTACAAACAAAACAACGAAGGATTCTGATGAGGTTGCCGAAACACTAGGTCCTGCCTTAGCTTGTTTCAACAAAAGCTTGAAGATCCAAACATGGGGATGCTTTCGGCACGGGCCCGAGATAGCTTGGGGCCGAGATAGCTTGGGGCCGAGAGTAGTCATATCACTGGTGACGGGCTTGACATCGTTGTGCTCCTGCAGCATCTTGACGACGTCCTCGTGTTTATTCTCCTGAGCCCACAAGAATGGTGTACGACCATTTTTATCTGCCTTGTGAGGGTCAACGAATTTCTGTTTCAGTAGAATCGCCACGACTCCCGAATGCCCATTTCCAGATGCCCATGCGAGTGCCGTGTTACCACCGGAGTCAGTTGCGTTAAGATCCCATTCCTTATTCCCTAATAAAGCATCCGCAATCTCTTCGATCCCGAAGTAAGCTGCACAGTGGAGTCCTGTAAATCCCCGAAAGGTACCTCCATCCTCGCAATGGAATCTCCCCAGATCACTTTCGTGAGATAAAAGTAGCCTAGAGGATATGTGATTCTCATATACATCCAAGAGTCTGAGTCCAAGTTCCTTAACAGTTTTGGTGAAGCCTCGCCTAGCGTGAATTCCCCAGTAACAGGAGGCGTATTCGGTAAAGGGAGCTGTTACCGGGGCCCAAGAAGGAGTAGGAGAAATTCCCTCGGGGCATTGAAAGTTCAGATAGGTTAAACAAGCCTCGCCCATCATGGCGTGTGGGCTGCCGAACAGGGTAGGATCACTAGTGAGATACTCTTGCAAGGTAGAGTGAACAAGGCGAACAGTGGATGAAGCCCCCTCAACCACCACAAGCCCGAGCGAGCAGGCCAACAATGCCCGTATCGTAGGAATGTTCTGAATATTCGGGTCTGTGGATCCTATCTCCACTCCCAGGGCATGGCATAGTTCATCGACACTTAGCGGCCGTTCCGAATGTGATACCCACATTAGGACGTCCATCCCGATTCTTGATCTACTCCCATTCTGCGCTTTTATCCGTTCCAGGGTCGCTGTGTACGCATCCCCCAGACCATTTCCTTTACTCATCTCGTGAAGCTTCTTTCTTCTCTTATGAATGGTGATTTCTCCAAGAATGGCCTCAATGTTCAGAGAAACAAGAAGAAAGCTAGGCATCTTTAGTGAGCAATCCATGCTTTCATTGAGAATGTTCTTGATATCCCTACTCACATTTCTGAGATTCTATCAGCAATTTCCCTCATGATGCATTCTCGCAAATCAGTGCTCATTGCCTCAGGTGCTGTGTCTTCATCCAACTTCGTCTCTAGAAATCTTTTAACATCACCCTCAGCAGGACTGACCCGTCTCATGATAGCCTCGGATAAATGCTCCTTAATTTCGTTACGGATATGGGGTCTGCCGGTCAGGAATATTCGGGCACTTGGGGATTCCCGAATAATGTCTCGCAGTGATACAAGAAGGTCAAGTAGATGCTTCGGATGGGATTCATCAAGAGCATCAATACAGATGATGACTTGTGGTATCAGCGCAATTGCCCTCTTCAACATTCCCACTACATCTGGGAGCCGCAGACCTCGGCCCCCAAACTCCTTTTTCGCCTTTCGAAAGGCTTCTCGAACGTAGTTCGGGATCTCCCCCCTGCGGACAAGCTGCTTGAGGATAGCTCCCAGCATGTTCGTGGCGGATTGCTCCCACTGGGTGCGGAAATCGCAGTACAGGCCCACAACGGCCACATCTTTTTCATCGGCCTGATCGCAGAGGCTGTCGATCACGAGGGAGCTGATGTTGACTGACCGTCAATGATACTGGTCGCTACTCAATCTCCTTAAAACAGGGGCCCTCTTACCTAAGGAACGTTTTCCCCACTCCCGGATTCCCGTAACAGAATAACACGGGCTGAGTGCAAATATCTCCCTCACTACGCCACTTTTGAAACTCGTTTGTTTCCAGAAACCAATTCCCCACACCATCGAGTCGCTGGGTTCGCACACTTTGGTGACGTTGTTGAGGTTCCAGAGGTGATAACCACTGCAAAATCTGACAATCCTCGTCGGGGTTGTTCATGTTAATTGTGTTATAGGTTGTTGTTTTGAAACAATCAGTATTGTTAGTAAAAAACTCGAGGTTTTGTAGTGATTTCTGCTCTGTTTTACCCAAGATTTTGCTAATTCTGGTCATCTGTGTGTATTCAGGAGGTATGTTACTGTTGCAATGATTTCTGCCCGGTGTTGTCCAAGATATTGATATTGTCGGTCTTCTGTGCATGTGTGTAGTCAGGAAGATTGTTATCTTAGAGTTCGATGGGGTTCCTAGTGGATAAAGAGAGAGCAGTCGCAGACGGGATGAACAGTCATTTATATAGTAGGTATTTGGCGTTTTACAAACATATATTACGGTAGCCCAATCGCTTCTCTGGAGCCGAGAAAATTCCACGATCCCCTGAGAATCTAAGAGAATACAGTTTTCACATTACCACTCTCGCAAGGTATTGTTATGCATACAACGCAGGATGTTTGAAGGCAACTCTGTAAGTCCTGTGAGTAGTGCTCTTATCATTCTCGTCTCGGACGTTACCATTCGAGTTGATTGATTTAATTTTTGATATTCCGCCTTTGCTGTATCATGCTGCACGGTGGAGTACTGAGCGATTCAAAAAGTCTCCGGACACTTCAGCATTTGTTAGTCCCTGTCTTAGCCCAAAGCGTAAAGAGACTTTTTAAATTGCCAAGTACAGCACGAGTAATTGAATGGGTCTTCCGAGCACAACCACCATTGTATGTACGGCAGCACATTTCAACGTGCAGTCCAAAAACCGAGTGCCCATTTAGCATTGCGGCTGGCAACTTCAAGTCAGGAGATAAAAGCGGGGTGAAACGAAATTCAATTCACGAGAGGTGATAGGTCGAGAAAATCGCATCCTACTGTACCGGGGGGGGGGGGTTGAGGGTAAGTCTGTCGAACTGCCTCTCATTGGCTCGATGCACCTATCCACCACTCAGAGAGCAGGATTTTGCTCTAGCCACTGCGCCAAGAGTTCGACAAACTTTTTTCCATCACCAGAAATTAGCGTGTATGGAGTGTTTCTTTGGATATTTCACGTTACACACACGTAAATTCGACCAACCAGAGCCGAGTAAGGTATTCGGTTTTTAGACAGGATGTTGAAATATGCCGCCGTGCATACAATACAATGGCGGTTTTGCTCGCGGGCCATTCAACCAAAGTTAACGTTACACAACAGCTTAAACATTCCCGATTTCGCCAAAGAGAGCCTTCTCCACCGGGTCAACCTTTTCAATACCATGCACTTGGCAACGAACCTTTCGGATACCATTGCCCGGGAAATATACCATCGAAAAAAGTGAAACTTTTGCAAAGAATCGGCTCACCTTTGACACTTTATAGAATGGCGAAAAGAAATCCAAAAAATAAACTGAAACAAGGAAGGCTAAATGTAATGAATTGCTAGATTTTTAATTTTCTTCAGAGTCAGAAAACATTTCTGTGTGTTTGTCTGCACTTGCTGAAAAGTAGTGTGTTTTGGGTGATCCATTACGCCAAGAATTCCAAAACTCATCTTCAGGAATTGTAGAAAAAATTCGAAAAGTACCCGCAGGCTTTGGCCATTTCTTAAAATTTTCTCTGATTTTCTTTAATTTATTTGGGTTACTTGAAGATTAAAAAGACTGCTGACAGTCTGTAAATATTTTGCTGTTCGCTGCTATGTGAAACCTGTTTGATGGCATGTCTCGGCCAAGGATGGTATCCGAAAGGTATGCACAAGAATGCATGGTATTGAAAAGGTTTCCTTCTTCTCCACCCCTTCCTTCCAATTATCTTTCGCCACGGGCAGGGCTGGATTTGACTGGACATGATACATTATGCAGGCTCAAGCTGTTCGAGGCTCAAGGGAGGAAAGCCTAGAATTTATTACTAGTTTTCAAAAGTAACCAAACACCCCCCAGGTAGCAACGGGAAATTCTTCCATCATATGTCGGGCACTATGGTAGCAGTTTTTCCCCTTCCTACCAGGAGGTGTTCAGTTATTTTTGATAGCTAACTATACCTAATACGGCAGCCAAAATGGCCGAGCACACAAAAACAACTTCAGGACTAGAAAATGAATATTACAGGATGTAACCATACAGTCGTTCGAAAGTGATGATATACTATCATAGTTGCAGGTTTCATTTGCTGCACTCGCTAGAATATACACTGCCGTCATCGTTTGCCGATTAAAACCACTCTAAGAGATAGCCATTCCGAGACGTTATCTCGAGGATAAGGATTCCCTAATGCTAAGTAACACGAAGTCGACCAAAGACTACTATCGATAAGAAGTGAAGGCATAGTATTGCGATAGTCTTCAAGGGAGGTATAGGAGAAAAATTCAGATGATGCTTGTTGTGTTATCCAAGAATTGGTTTTGCATAGTCGGCCACTTAAGCTGGCTGCTGCCGTACCGTACCATGCTATGTTAACTGGGCTGCAAAAAAAAAATGGTCCGCCCAGCTTCCAGCAATTACTGTCATTATTCTCAAATTTTTAGGAACACTTGTATTAAGATTGTATACTTCAGCAATCCAATCATCCATACAGTAAGTTCAATTAGTGACACAGACAACTTTGGACTGTCCTAATGACTTTCAGTTTTTCCACCCATCTAGACTAGCTTAGCCATAAATTTTCGTAAAGGGCGCTAGCCTCGTCAAATCTTCAATTGCGCAGATCGAGAGGTTTTGGGCTGTATACCAGGACTATCGGCATTGTAATGTATCATTTTCTGGTATGTTAGATGAGAAAACAGCCTATTATTGGTCCACCGTGGCCAAAAGCCCCTCTCCATCCACCGTGACGATACATTTGTGAGGTTGCAAAGTCAGTAACTAAAGGGTTTATATTTCAGGCTTCAGCTAGAAGAGTAAAACCATGGGGAACTTCCCGGTATATATAGACAAAGATTCTCATCTCACCTAAGATATGAAACATGCCAACCTACCAATCCCGAAATAAAACATTACAGGCCGTTCGGGAGTGCGTTACAACACAAAGACTTTGCTTGCTTATGTCAGACAACGAGCCATCGGGCTCAAATGACTTTCTGTTATATCATAGTGTAGGATTGGACTGCTTGGCATACAAAATTGCTGCTCTGGACTCGCAGTGCTTGCCATGGGCCGGGCTGGGCCAGGCCGACCAAAGCCTGGCCTGGCCCACAAACTCATGGGCCAAAGTAAAATTGAATATGGCTAAGCATAAATATTCTATGAAAAGATAATGAGGAGTAGCACAGGAAAATTAGACACAATATCCTCAGATCTCAGCAAGCAAAAACAGCCAGCAAGGTGGGAAGTAGTACGAGGAATCAAAATATACAGAGTAGATTTGAAAAAGAAGTTACAATATTGTGACATGAAGTAAATTGCTCAATTAGACAGGTAAAAATATGATTGTAAGGGGTAATAGCTAGGTGGTAATTGGTTTGGGGATTGGTGCAAATAATCTTTCATCTTTCATAATATGATCCTGAGTTTTGCAAATATTGTTGGCATTTTAAAATGAACCCTACCTCATTCCTAATAGAAGAAAGGTCTTTATAAAAAATAAATATATATATTATATAATATTATATAGAATGGAAAAAAAAAGAGAAAAGCAAAAGCCCATAGGCCCTGTGGGCCGAGGCAAAGCCTGCAGGCTTTTGGACACTAAGGCCCATGCAGGCCCAGCCTGCGGGCTTTTCAAAGCCTATGGGCCAGCCCAGCCCATGGCAAGCACTGCTCTGGAGTCTTGTTCACACAAGAACCGAACAAAAAAAGTTGGATTTTTAGCGTACTTATTAACGCTTCCCCGGGACAAATTTAAATAGTGGCTTCCCAAGCATACCAATACCAGCACTTACTATCATATGGTCTAAAACCTTGGTTTTGTGCTCTTAACTAACGAATACCATGACGCCCGAACAAGCCCCCTCAAAGATACTGGAGGTCGAATTTGTCCTAGTGCTGGCGAGCACCGCCGGCGGATTACCGCAAATTTGGCAGCTCGGCGTTCTGCAGTTGTACATCTCATGAGCCACATCTATTCAAGCGGGAGCCACAGTGCTGAAGCTCCGTAATATCACATATGACTGTACAGTACTGTAAAACTAGTAGCATGATACCTTGACACCACCATCAAAAACCAAAAGACCAAGATTAAGAAGTAGAGTACAAGAATGAAGGGAAAAAAAACGAAGAAATATGCACCAAGTCTCACTAGAACTCCAACGAAAAAGGTGAAGAAAAACAAAAAAGGGGGAGGGGAGATGTAAAAATGTAAATAATGGAAAATAAAAAGTTAAATGTAGGAAACGCCAGGTATCAAATTCTATTTACATCTGAATCAATAGAGGCCATGTTAACACAAATCCCATATCTTGGGAACCATTAATGAAATGAGAATATGATTGGTAGGAAAGAAAGAAATATGTAGATGAGAAACGCCGAAATTTCAAAAGAAAGAGGAGATTATGAAATACCTATCAAACGCAGCTAGGAGAGTTGATTGAAGATTGTGAGGGTGGGTGTCAGGTTCCGGAAACGGTTGAAAACCTCGGCGGCCACTCGGGGGCGGGTGAAGATGAGTATTTTGTTCAGCTGAGAAGCGGTGGGGGTCCGGAAAGGAAGAGTCATTCATCGTAGTCCGATGTCCGTTTACGCTTCTTGGAGTAGTTGATAAATTTACATTTGGTCCCTCAAGGTCTGCAATGTCGGGACCAGGATCACTGCCACCGCACAGCATCCCCGCAGCATACTCCTGCCCGTGCTCAGCAGACTGCGGGGTTACTACTTGGCCTCCATCATGAGCGGGGTCGGAGCTGCGACTGATCATTTCCTGTAGCGTCGTGACAATTTGATTGTGTGCTCCGGAAAGCTCCCAGAAGAGGGGCATTTCGTTCAAATTATCAGTTGTGTCGGTGCTGACATCTTCTCGTGCCAAAAGCGTTTTTATTACCGCTTCATGACCGTTTCGAGCCGCGCAATAAAGCGGTGTCCGGCCATACACGGTGTTTGGCGTGTTGGGATTGACGTCCTCTCGTGCCAAAAGTATTTTTACTACACCGCCATGGCCGTTCTCAGCTGCCCAGCAGAGCGGTGTTTGGCCATATGTGGTATCTGCCGTATTGGGATTGACGCCCATTTGTGCCAAAAGCGTTTTTACTGCCGCTTCATGGCCGTTCTGAGCTGTCCAACAGAGTGGAGTCCGGCCCCTATGTGGTGTCTAGCATGTTGGGATTGACGTCCTCTCGTGCCAAAAGCATTTTTACCACCGCTTCATGGCCGTTCTGAGCTGCCCAACAGAGTGGAGTCCGGCCCCAATGTGGTGTCTAGCGTGTTGGGGTCGACGTCCTCCCGTGCCAAAAGTGGTTTTACTACACCGTCATGGCAGTTCTCAGCCGCCCAACAGAGCGGTGTTTGGCCATGCTTGGTGTCTGGCGTGTTGGGATTGACGTCCTCTCGTGCCAAAAGTGCTTCTAATGCACCATCATGGCCTAACCATATGAGTGCTGTACTACCTGTGCTATCTCTCGCATTGACATCCCATTCCTTCATCCCAAACAGAGCAACAACTATCTCAACAAGGCCAAAGAATGCCACCCCATGTAGCCCTGTAAATCCCGTAACTCGGCGCTCCAGGTCATAGGGCATTTTCCACCCGTGCCCTGCGTCATGATACGCCGTAGTACAAGTACAAGCTGAGCAGAGATGTGCTCCTCAAATCCATCCAACAGTCTCAACGCCAGTGTTTTCACAATCTCTATCATCTCCCTTCCCGCGTGCTTTACCAAGTAACAAGATGCATATTCTAGCAAGGGAATGGTTAACGGGGCTGAACGAAGGGTTGGCGAAAGGTCCCGGATACATTGCGAACTGAGGTATGCCAAGCAAACCTCGGCAATTGAAGAGTGGGGGCTACCGAAGAGGATCGGATCACTGGAGAGATACTCTTGGAGAGTAAAATGTATCAGTCTGACGGTAAAAGATTCCTCGACTGTGACAAGACCCTGAGAAGCTCCTAGGAGTGTCCGCAATGTTGGAACATTTTCGAGATCCAAATTGGTAGATCCAATCTCCACTCCCATGACACGACACAGCTCGTCAGCCCGTAATGGTCACTCCGAATGCGACACCCACATCAGCACCTTCATTCCGAGTATTGATTTTGTTCCCTTCTGCGCCTTCGCTTGATTTAGAGTGGCCGCGTATGCGTCGCTCAATCCGTTGCCTGGTGTCATCTCTTCGAGCTTCTTTCTTCTCTGACGAACTGTGATCTCTCCTAAAATAGCGTCGATGTTAAGTCAAACAAGGAGGAACCTACAAAAAAAATTTAGTCAGCATATAGCCATTAATAGAGTCGAAAAGCAAGATATTCCTACGCACATATCTGATATTCTTTCCGGAATAATTCTCATTATATCCGCTCGTAAATCATCATTCATCGCCTCCAATCTCGGTGTCGCTATCTAGCCTCATCTCCAAATAACTCCTAATGTCATCCGCATTTGGACTGATGGGTATCCCAACAGCTCTGGGGAAACATCTCCGGATATCTTCTCCGACATGTGGCCTTCCAGTGAGGAATATTCTCGTCATGGGTGAGTCCCGAGCGATATCTCTCAGCGACTTAAGTAGTACCGGCAGGTGCCTTGGCAAGCATTCGTCAAGGGCATCTACACAGATAAAGGTTTGCGGTAGTCTAGCAACGCGATTGTGGACTTCAGCATTCCCACCAGATCTGGAAGTCACAGACCCCGACCACCAACTTGGGTTTTCCCTTTTCGATACGCCTCCCGTATATGCTCCGGAATTCCTGCTTTTCCCAGAAGCTGCTTCAGAATTGCTCCCATCATGTTCGTGATTGTCTACTCTTGTTGAGCAAGAAAGTCGCAGTACAAACACGCGACGGCAATATCCTCCATCCTTGCCTGATCGCACAGGCTATCAATAACTAGGGAGCTATTTTTTTTTTCCTGTCGTTAGTAGCAGTCGCTTCTTTAAAGGGGTCACTTCCCACATACCTCAGATAAGTCCTCCCTACCCCCGGATTTCCGAAACAAAACAAGACAGCTTCATCTGTTCCCCCATTGTTTCTTCGAGTCTTCCACTCTCAAAACCCCTTCATTTCCAAAAGCCAATCCCCAATACCATCAAGTCGATCGTTGCGCACGCCTTGATGTCAGTGTTGCGGCTACCGTGGAGAGATCCACCGCATGATCTGCGCATCCTCGTCCGACATTGTGAATGTTTGGTTGAATGTATTGTTGAAACTCCCTAGTGTGTTGTTCCAATTGGTCTTGAAATGTGGAATGGTAGGTACGATCTTAATAACTTATGACGAAGATTACAGACGCAAAGTGAAGAGTATAGTGCAGGCACACTAGCAAGAGCCTACTCGAGACCTCGAGATTTCGTGTCCGCTCCTCAAGGCGTTCTGCTCACGTTTTTTTCCTTTCTTCTCTTCCGCCCGGTTTGCCAGGGATGCCTCAGGGATGCCAGGTGTGGGGGGTTAGAGTATCATACTGTGATTTGAAGGGAAAAAGAGAGGGTTTACGGACGCTCTACCGTACTTGTATCTGTATGTGCCCAGCAGAAGAAGCGAGGGTAATGAGGCTTATTGTGTGACAGTCACTGTCCAATCATTTCCACGCCAAGGAAATACCAATGCCTCGGATGTCTTGAGAAATTAGAGGACTCTAAAGTATGTACTATCGCCTTTCAGATCAATATGGTACATGAACTGTGCTTGTAATCGATCCCTTTTTGATATAATTATATCATTCGGGCCATAGAGTTAACTTAGGAAAGCTCTCTCACTCACATTCAGTCCTGACATCTCGGTTCCATCCACAGTAACTTCCACTTCATCCTGACTGCTAGTATCTACCCTGACCGACCCCTGATACTGAATTTCCGGCTCATCCAGTACTTAACTTATCCCCACCCCCCAAATTTCCAACCAAAACCACCAAAGCGTGCAACTTGAGAAACAAGTCCTCAAGGAAATCCACTTCCAAGAAATCTTGCAGAAATTCCATACGTGTTCAGGATTGGTGGGTGGTGAAGTGGCCAACGTAAAATAAATAAAAGAAGATTTGCAGAGGTTTTCAAGTGTGATATATCCTCTAAGTAATCCCAAACTATACTTCCTGCCCTAGTAACACCCCAAACTCCGCTTCGCCAGACTATGCAATAACATAATATGTTGGGTGAGCAACTACGAAGCTAATCCCCACCTCTCTTCCAGGATTTTCTTTATTGGGGATTGAAAATTGTTAGGTGCTATCACTCGGGTTTCGAACTCAGGACTTCAGTTTTGACTCCGGGGTGGGGTATTGCCGGTAGGTGTTGAGTGCTTGGTTGAGGGGGTGATCTACTACTTTTATGATACCACGTGAATAGTGGAGGCGGAGGGGTGACCTAAGTTGATGAAGGAAGGTAGGGATGATGTATCTCCGGATAGTAGTTAGACATACAGTCGCATTCAAACAGTACTTACAATATACAAGTACAGTGCCTGTACCAGGAAACATTGATTTTCTTTTATATATTTTGGGATGTACTACTTCTGGATGTGTTAAAGGAACAATTCTTGACTAAGCGTGTGGATATTCCGGAGGGAGGTAATTCTGCATTGCCCTGAACGAAGTGAAGGGTTTTACGTATGGCTGTAAGAAAAAATGCCGAAATTATCTTATCCGATAAGAGAGATCTCATATGAAATTCTCACAAATGCCGAAGGCGGGCTGTGCTCCTCTCAGGCGTGAGGCAGTTGCTATTATGCTTTCTTTGCCTGGTCTGTGGCTGAGCTGAAAGGTATTACCCAGAGTACTCGCCAAAATAAAAAGTCTGTCCCCGAGGTATATCCGCCAGTGGCAACGCGGTAATTCCTCTCGTCTAGCAGGCTCAATAATAAGAAGATTCCCTGGATAGTTACCTCTCATAAATCAAATATCTCTAAAAACTAGTATCAGTAGTCCTACTGGGAAGTAATGAGAAATAAGTAAAATTCTTTCAAGCATGGTGTTGTTCAGCTGTTAATACGGCGTAGGTAAATGTTGGGGGGAGACTTTTTACTTTGGAGAGCACTCTATTACTCGTTGCCACACATTCACAAAAACCATAGGATATTCACATTATCGTACAGGAGTATCAAAAGTTTCTGTTTGCAAAGTGTCAGAAATCATATCAACATGATCAATAGATACTTAAGTTGCACTTGACATAACTTGGAATAATAAGCCATGTCACTCATATCTCTCTCTCAGTGCCCAAGTGATTCCGATGTTTAATACTCAGCCCCAGAAACAGCCCCACCATTGCTTGTGAAGAGGGATTGAGTGGCATAGAGCACTTCAAGGTCCCGACTCACAAGCTGATGGTGGGTGTTTGGCTCTCAAATACCATTACATTCAGAACCTTCATTATTACAAATCCTACTAGTACATTGATCCTCATGTAATTTTATACCTTCAATATATAGTAGGAGTAGCATTCTCTGTGATATATAGTAACGTGATTTACGGGGATGCGGCTCTTCACCTAGAAGCGGCTCGCAGTGGCAACCACAGGAAAACCAAATGTATATTTGATTATCTATATAAATAATAGTCATACAACTTTGGAAATTTGTTAGAAAGTACTTTGAAATATGGAGAATTAGAATATATAACTTCTATTTTATTATAAGAAAAACCTCTCTTAGGATCATGCTATTAAGATTGGTTGTTTGGGGCAAGATACCTCTAATCAGATATTATGTAAAAATAGAAATATATATAGGGGTAATTTCATAAGTCTGTAGATAGGTTTTATAGGTCTTATATATTCTGTGTGAATTGTTTTTACTTTAAGCTAAACAGATTTTTAAAAGTGGTGGTAACAAATTAACATGAGGAAAACAATATACAAAATTGATCAATTTGACTACATGATATCTGCTTATTGGCATACCCTATAAATTCAATAATTTGCCAGTTATTTCACAAAGGTTATCTGAGTAGGTATACTAAGTTTCAGGTTGAGCAAAGAAGTCCTTCATGTTCTGTACACAATCAACAGAAATTTATATAAAAATATAGTGCTATAATATTTCAAGCTTAAAATCTCTACAACCATTATTCCTAACTGCCTAAAACTTGTTCAATAGTCTGACCCTTATTAGGAGACCAAGAGATAATATTTTCAGCTTTATCTAAGGAGTACACCTTACAAGGTTGAAGCTTAAGACTAATATTTTTACACATATATCTTTACAATAATCAAGCAATAAAATATGGAAGGTTTACCCATTGGGCTTGAAGTTTCATGTAGTTACTTATATTAATGTTATAAATGATACTACAAAGTATTGGAGTTATAAGTTAATCCAGTGTGTAGATATTATATTATCAAATAAATCAACTATATATATTATTTTACTTCATCATATAGTACTATAACTTCTAAGAATAACTATAAACACATACAAAAGTAGCTAATCCATAACATGCAAGGTCTATAATAACTCTCTATTTACTTAAAAAGGTATTCTCTACATGGCTTTCAATTTCTTTACTATTAAGTATAAAAGGACTGTTATTTTAAACTACCAATTATAAAGACAATATACAGGGAGAACCATTTCCTATTATGAAATAGGAACTACATATTCTAATTCTCCATATTTCAAAGTACCTTCTAACAAGTCTCCAAAGTTGTATCACTATTATTTATGTAGATAGTCAAATATACAGTTGGTTTTCCCTTGGTTGCCACTGCGAGCCACTTCTAGGTGAAGAGCCGCATCCCCATAAATCACGTTAACATGGGGGAGGAGGCAACGAACAAGGGGGCTCAACAAACAATCCACCAAAAATCTGGTGGCAAATGTCAAATTTGTTAGGGCTGTTCGTTGACCCCTCCCCCATGTTAACGTTCAGGGCAATGTGCCTGACGTGATAGTATCATACAGTGTTTCCCACTACTATCATACTAGCGGAGGCCTCGGCACCTGGAGACGTCAAGGTGCTTGCTAGAAGTTTGAACTTTTGGTAAATTAATTACACCCCCCCCCCCAAGGCAACTCCCCCTCCTAATTGCAGCCAGCGGGCATGGGGGCTCAGGGCGCAATAAGAAGCTGATCTGGTTAGATGGTCTATCAAACGATCAGATCGCACTTTTTGATAAGTGTACATACAGTATCATACATAATAGAAGAGACACTGATCTCATACTGTCCATTATATTTTCGAGATAGCCGTGTGGCACGTGATTAGCTTACAGGCACATTCAAGTTGCAGCTAAGCCTACCAACAACTTCTTAAGCGTGGACAATCGATATGTGTCCTGCATTGGCAGACGACTCTTTTTCCATACGACAGTTGTTATCAAGGATAAACGCCCCCTTGGAACCCCTCAAGAGAGGACCCCCAGGATACAATGCCGCAAAATAGTCACCTTCTTCTTAAGCTTGATGCCAGGTACACTACCAACATTGCAGGGGATAGCATGAAACAGAGTGTCCAAAATGGAAAACAAAATAATAGCCCAATAGCACATCCAGTGAATCTCATTGCCATCAAAACAGAAGTCCTATAGGAGGCCTGTAAGTTAAGCTAAGTTACCTTGATAAAATAAAATAAAATAAAATAAAAAAAAATAAAAAAAGAATTCTGAAAATACGGCATTTGCAAGAAATACGCTGTGTTTGTTACGTGCCAAACAAGGCCTTAATATCTATTTGATCTATTGTAAATACTTCCCAATCCCCAGAGTGTACCCAAACACCCCCCAATCCGCCAATATCTCCTCATCCAAATCTCCTCCATTTAAGTCAGAACTTTTGTTCGGCAAGTTTAGGACGAGTTGCAGCCGACACTGCACAGCCACGAGTGATGAAGCATGACTAGTACCACCACTCTCACTCGCCACGAGTGGAGACATGGCCGACAAGTAAAGTTGGGCTAATACCAAAAAGCTCGGCAATCCATCAATAAAAGTAACAAAGAAGTTGCGTAGACATCCATCGTATCCTAACCGAGGGTTCTACTGTACCTTCGGGTACCAGTATTGAGGCTCCCGGATAGATGCCTGTAGACTATGTACCACTGTACGCGCGGCATTGGCAACCCTTCAAGCGATTCTTGGAAAGGCTTATTGGGCCAAGCAGGGATTTGGATACAAACACTGAATGGTCCCCACCCATACTGGTACATAGAAAAAATATTGTACCCCCCTCTTTAACCACCATGCAATCCTCATTGGGGGTAGGAATGTCCGCGCGGCCTTGGGGGGTCCGCACCGTGAATAACGTGTCGGATCGTTAGTTGTATGGGATATATATAAAATACAATAAAGCCGGGGTCAAAATATTACCTCCCCTTCTACTATTTCTCCTCTCTCTCTTGCTCCTCCTCCTCCTCTGTTTCTCTGTGCTGTGCTAGAGAAGCTCACGGTAAATTAGCAGCAATGTTACTCCCGAAATCAATCCTCCTGATACCCCCGCTTTTGAGCCTCTTCGCCGCGGCGGCAGAGCAATTCCCCCTCCACAAACATACAGAAACAAACACCGCGCTTGAGGAAGATACCTCCACTTTCATATTCACATCTTTACAAGGCCTCCTTTCACAATGGGCGAACGTATACGCTCCGACGGGATTCTCCGTCGTACCTGGAGTCATCCCTTCACAGACGTTACTCTACCACACACGTTTGGATGGAGATGCCCCGCCAAAGATGGAGTGGTTGGCCTTTGATTCGTTTGTTTCCCTTCCATTTCCTCTTCCTACCTACTTGTAATTAATTTTGAGATAGTGAAATGTCATACGGCATTTTCGCCCCTCGTGCAAAACAAGTATTTTTGAACACTTACTCTGCAACGAGAGAATTGAAGATAGTGTATTTCGACGGTGGAAGCGCTGTGTTGGGTCCTGGCGGGACAGATTCTCAAGACGTGATTTTACACGGGAAAGTTCCTACTTGGTCAGGGGAATCTCATCTCCTGGACGATAGTGATGACGATGACAAGAGGGGGAGGAGAAATCCGGTGAAGGGCGACTATACAAGGGCAAAGGAGTTGTGCGAGTGGGGGAGTAAATTGGGGGTTGAGGGGTTTGTGCGGATGAATTCAGGCTTGTGAGTTTGAGTCAATCCTTTACGGATGCATATAGGGGAGTTTGCTAACGAGGGTAGTGAGGTTCTTTGGTGTGATTTTGGGGTGGGGTTGGAGTTGGTTTCAAGGCTTAATGTGACGAGAGAAGAGCCGGAGGGGGAGGACAAGAAGCCGGGACATGGGCCTTGTCATGGACATCCTCCTGGACATGGACATAAAAAATGGAGATGGTGGTGGCCACCAAGTTGGTGGCCGCCGAGGTGGAGACCTCATAGGCCGGGGCATGGAGGTCCTGGGCATCCAAAGCCTTCTCACCATCCGAAGCATCCTAAACACCCAAAACCTCCGAAGTTCCCTAAGCCTCCGAAGCATCCTGAACCTCCCCAGCATCCTGAACCTCCGAAGCACCCTGAACCTCCCAAGCTTCCTGAACCCCCTAAGCTTCCTGAACCTCCCAAGCTTCCTGAGCCCCCTAAGCTTCCTAAACCTCCGAAGCTTCCTGAGCCTCCCAGACATGAAGACAACGACATGTGGGACGATCGTCAGCCATGTAGAGGTCATGAAGGACATCCTGAACATCGTGATGACCACAGGAAACATAAGCGGCTCCCGTCGTGGTGGCCCGGCAATAGAAAATCTCCTAAACAAGGGCATGGGCATCCCGAAAGAGATCCTAGACATCCACCGCATGGGGGAGATCATCAACCCCCCGGGAGAGGCCATCATGGGCCACGCAAAGATCACCCCCATTGTGGGTCACCTAAATGTGGACATCATCATCCCCCGGGAAGTGATCACGGTGGAGGATGCCATTTCGGAGGACGAACGGGATTTCATCCGCACAGACGTGAGTGGCCTCCATATGAGAGAAAACATCGTCATCCTCCACATGGGGAACCTGGGAAAGGCCATCCCGGAAATGGTTGCCCTCATCCACCACCCAAGCATGGAAAGCCCGGAGAACCTGGGTACGGTTATCCAGACCACCCACACTACCCACGACACCCACACCGGTCTAAGTATGCAAATGAGGTTTCTTGGGAATGGATGCGAAGTGCTTCATGGGTAGGAACACTCATCTTTCAGTTCCTTCGATATATACTAACGGGGTTGTTATACTCTAGAACTTTGGTACCCCCGAAACTCGGGTTAAACTCGATACATGTAGAATGACAACATTCTACAACGTCTCTATACTAGGCCTAACTCCGCCAGGCACTCTCAACGCAAAGCGCAGTCATCGTCTGCTAAACATCACTCTGTCTCAAGCCGAAGCGGTAAAGAAACAAATAGAAGACAGCCTCTCGAATAAGGACCTTTACTGTTCCGGCATTGACTGGCAGGAAGTATCTAATGGCATCGCGAGAAGATATCTGACTCGTTTACTTGAACTTCGCACTTTGCTGAGCACACCCCACTTCCACATACCCCCATTCAAATTCCACCGAAAACTCCGCGCGCTTTCACATGCACTCGTGATGCCATTCTACGAAATTGGCTCCAGTGCCGAAGAAGTCGAGACTAGATGTGTAAAGGAGTACACCGGAAGACTAAAAACCAACCGCCTAGGCCTATCGGAAAAACTCCTAGTGGACTCGGTTGAAGGAGTGCTATCGAGAATTTGCAAGTTGTCGATCGGAATATATACTGAAATCGTAGAGCATCCTACTCTCACCCTAGACCAGGATAATGGGGATGAGAATAACGGCGACGAACACCATGATCACCACCATCACATATGCAAATGGAAAGAGGACCTTGAAGCACTAATGTTATGGCTGGATTGGTCGGGATGGTATAAATGCGAGCGTACATGTTCCTCCAACGTTTGTTCTCCTTTCTTGCTCTTTCCTCCTCCACTTTCCTTACTTGTTCGAAGAGCTAACTTAAAAATATAGGAAATTTGCGCAATACCATTATGGCCAGTCTTCGGAACTCCCTGGGACCGAGTGCCTAGCCAAAGATTCCTTGAAAATCCAAGATGTGTGAGTGTTGAATTTTTGGAAGGGCATGGAGCGTGGGGTGGTGGGATGTAGCTTTTTTCTTTTCATCTTTTGTTTCTTTTTATGTTGAAAATTGGGAGGCGACTTTGGTGGGGGTTCTATCGAGTATGTTAGCTATTTTATTTATTCAAGAGGGAGGGGAAGGAGGACACTTTGAGTGAAGGTAATCGATAATTTCTTGAAGTATCAGGAGGGGTATATCTAGCCAATATGTTGACACCATTTTTCTCTTTTGCGGTGTTATTCCCGTCGTGAGTGAGCTTTCGTTCAATTCCGTCCTGTGAAAAGAAAAGAAGAAAAAAGGACGAGCACGCAGAATTTATACCCATAGCCAAGCTCCCTTTCTTACTTTACCTTTACTGCCCGCTCGCCCGCACCTAGCACTCTGTCCAGTGTCCTATCACCGGTGTGCCGCAGTCTAGTCTACCACACCGGCATAACTAGCCAGCAGACATAAAGCAGCATAGCGGAAATAACCAAGTTAATGCAGACACTCGGTGTTTTTAACCAAATCATTCTTATACTGCCAGTAGGATTCCTGCAAGGGGATCATTTCCGTGCCCCATGTCGTGGCGGGGGGGGGAGGGCACGTGTGATTTTTGCCAAGTTTTGTATTTTTTTTATATATGTATATTTTTTACAACAAGGTGTGAAGTGGATGAATAAAAGTATACTACAGTATAGCTCTTGCAGAGGAAGAAAAAACTATGAAGGAAGGAAGGAAGGAAGGCATAGTGGAAGGTGGTAAAGTGAAGAAGTGAAAAGGTCGAAAAAGGAAACAAAAAAAAAAAGAAAAAGAAAAAGAAAAAGAAAGGAGAAAGAGAAAAAAGAAAAAAAGAAAAATCAATTCCCCACGGTCCTCCTCCCTCGAGTCTTCTTCCCTGTATTAACCACTTCTCCTCCATTCTCTTCTTCTTCTTCTTTACCCTTCTCGAGGGGTTCGTCGAGGCCCCATTCCACCGGGTCGTAGTAGTCCTCGCCGTCACTGAGTGTTGCGCCGGCTTCTACTTCTGCGTCTACCCCGCCTATGCCGCCTTCTTCCCCACCTCCAGCACCGCCCCCGCCCCCGCCCCCGCCAGCAGCAATATACTCTCTAGTCCCCTCCATAGCTCTACACCATCCCCAGACATACTTCCGAAACCTTTCTGCGCGGAGTAATCCCTCGCGGACTTTATTCAGCCCGCGCAGGAATTCGTCCTGGTGCTGCACGGCGGAAGACAGGAGGCGTCGGGTTTCGGCGGCTTCGGGGGCTGGCAGGCCGTAGTCCGGGTCTACGCGGAAGCTCGGCGGGAAGAACCAGGGGTCGATTTCCGAGTGGGGGGATGTGCTGGAGTGTGTGGGCGGGGAGGTTGGGTGGTGGGGGTTTTGGGCGGAGCGGGTGGTCATGCGCCGGGTTGGAGCTGGTGGAGGGGGAGTTGGGGGGGTTGTGGGTTCGGTTTTTAGTGGAGGGGCGGAGGAAGGGGGAGGGTCTAGGTCCATTTCTTCTGCGATGGTAGCGGTGGTGGTGGAGGAGGTTAGGGGTGGTTGTTGTAGTGGTGGGGCGGGGTTTTCGGAGGCGGAGGAGGAGAGGGGTGGAGGGGTGTCGGTTGTTGTTGTTGTGATGGTGGTGGTGGTGGTTGTGATGGTTGTAGTGGAAGTAGTGGTGGTAGGAGGTATTGGGTCTTTTGGAGGGGGTGCTGGGTGGTCACCGTTTGTTGTTGGTTTTGAGGGGGAGATTAAGGTAGTTGTTGATGAGGCCGGTGCCGGTACAGAAGGTACCGCTGCTGGTGCTGGTGGAGGCGGTGGTGGTGGGGCAGTAGTTGTGGGATTCGAGATACTCCCGCGAGCACTGAGCAGTGGTCCCCCCAGCTCCCGGAGAAGGTAATCGCTGCGTTCCCGAGCTATCGCGGCAAAGTCTTCGTCCGGCCATTGCATCTTCTCCAAGTTCACGAAGGGGTCGTCACCCAGGAAGACCGTGAGCAGATTTTTGAGCTTGGTGGTGTGAGCTTGTTCCTCGCATAGTTTCGTGAGAGATTGTTGGAGGAGGTCGTTTAGTGTTCGTGAAGTGTATATGTGGGACATGGCGGGGTGGGATGGTAGATCTGCAGCGTTTTCGCATGGTGCGAGGATTTCTATAAGTTGTTTATCGTGTTAGTTCCAACCAAACCAACCAAGCCAACGCCCCGAACAAAAAAAATATCGTTAAGTAATGTGACAAAGAGAGGCGAAATACTATCGATCCTGATCTCCGAATATGGATCCAAATCATCGGACACACTCGTAGTATCATCATCACTATCCTCCTCAACGTCCGATTCCGAATCGTCATTTCGTTTCCGGCGTGACTCCTTTTGGTAAATTATCTTCCTCCGTTTACCGTAGAACTCAATCTCCTAAACACCCCGCAAACGCGCCTTTAGTTCCGTGCATTCATTTTTCACCATATAAATGTGCCTGTATACCTTCTTGTAGACTCTCGGTCCCTTCGCATCGTTCAATGCTCCTTCGTGCACGAAACGGGCCTTGCGCTTAAGCTTGCGACCGCGATTCGATGTGTAGGCTATCGAGTCGTCGGATTCAGACCCTGAAAAAAGTCAGTATGCAGCATGAGGGGGGTTTGTAGGCTCAGGGCGTGGAAAAACACCATCCGACTGCGCTGCAAGGGCCTTTTTCACGTTTCTATTAGGATTAAGGGAGTTAGTTTTTGGAATCTACACCAGTGCCCGAGGAGATGGAGTAGCAATAGAGAAAGAGGGTGAACAAACGCTATTGTCTCTACGAGATATTGTCTCTCTGCCGCCATGGCTGAAGCTTAAGCTATTCAGGGGATGGATGAACAGGGTGACAAGATACAAAAACGTTCAGATGAGGGTCTCTTTGTATCGAAGGGTTTGGCGTGTGTGTTTGGCGGGCTAACTGGTTTTTGATGGTTTGGACCGGGCAGGTTTATCAACAGGCGAGGATTGGTTTGTTGCAAACAGTGAATGTCAGACAAGACAGACAGTCAGTGTGCACGTGTTCTGCGGCTCCATGCCTTGCGTTCTGTTGTCAACGCTTACGCGCAGAGCATCTCAGTCTCGAGTTTTTTTATCTCTTTTTACCTAAAATTACCCAGACCTTAAAAAGTAACTTGACGGTGTGAGGGCAAGCTCTTGCCTTATCGATAGGTAACCACCATAATCTGCCGGTCACCGTCATTCTCTAAATTGGATTGTTTGTTCAATATTAAGAGGTCCTCCTCTTGATCTATCTCTCTCTACCCATTTTCTTGTCCTCTGTTAAAAGCACCCATAATGGATGCTTACCCTATCGAGTTCATCACCCATGAGACCCCGCTGCTGGTGCTTTCTGGTCTAGGTGAACCCGAGATCGAAACCCCCGCGTACCCTCTTCTCGAGGAGGGTGGGTTCAAAATATCTTCAGAACTACCTCCTATTACTTCTAGTGCTGGTGTAGGGCTTCTCGAATGCTTCCACAGATTGGATGCCTCGATTGGAGTATGGGCGGGTCGTGCTGAGCGGTTAGCAAAGAGTCCGGCATTCCGAATACGAGCTGTTGGAAGGGTAGAGCAATCTTCGATATTTCTCTTATTTTATCTTATGAGATTCTATGCTAATTAGAGCTTGTCAGAATTACACCTTACCTCCCCGTAAAGCTGCCCCGCCGGCCCCTGGAAGTCTAGCACCTGGAGCGGAAATCCCACCAACTCGGGCACTACACTCACCTATCTCCCCACTGTCTCCCGATTCTTCCCTATATCCCGATGGCGTTATCTCGAATCTATGGCTCCGGAAGCACCAACTCCTACTGCCTTCGATATTTGTTTGCTTCCATGAACTCTATACCCAGTCCAATGATGGGAATATACAAAACTTAAAAGACAATGAGCTTATTGCCTCCATCAATGCTGCAAAGAAGCACTTCTCCCCTACTACAGGGTCTACAATCTCAGCATCAATAGGTGGCGATGAAATTCGAAGCAGTGGTTATAGAAGCAAGTTTGCTGTCGTGTTAATGTGTGACAAGTCTATTTTATCATCACCACGAATTGACGATAGGTTGGGTTATATTAAACGATCTACTAATTTAATCGCCAATGCTACCTTTTTCTTCGTTCCTGCCAATAGTTCCCCGGTAGAGCTGCAGCAGTTTGCTCTTAATTTTCTGGCCACCTTATACCCGCTTGCTATAGAGTACTATCGAGACCTATCCAAGCACTCACGGCGTAAGCGCAACAAGAGCTCTGTGCCCCCACCTACGATACCCTCCTCCAGAGCATTATCTCAACAAGCGTGGAACCTCCGTTATGAGTTCAAGCTAGGTATATTCGCAGAGTTCCGGCAGGAAATGGATGTTGCAGTACGGAATTATGAGACAGCATATGAGAAACTACTGACAGAAGTTTTTGAAACAACAACCTCTTGGAGCGACCGATGGACACAAGCCAGGCTTCTGGCAGATATCACTATTCTCAGGCTAATTCGTTGCCATCTCTGGGGCGAGCAGTATACGGCTGCCAAACGCCGATGGAGCGCTCATGTGGGACACATGACAAATATGTTGGACCGTAAAGGGAGAGGAACCAAAACTTATGGGTTTGCAGCTTGGATGAGCAGATGGAATAAGTGTCTTGGTGAACTGATACAAACTGGAAGCTTTCCAGTTTTCAATGTAACTGTTCCAGCTTCACCTCGAACACCGATGCTGGGAGTAGGCATCGACGGCATAGAGCCTCCAGCGATATATGCACCACCTGAGAAGCAGATTTCTGTTAGTGAGCGAATAGGCCCGCAAGACTTGTTGCATCACGCTGGGTTTTACTATCTCAAGGCTGCCGAGTTTGTGTCTGTACGAGCGAGGAGAGCAAAAAGGATATCCAGCGATGATAGTGCTGATTCGTATGATCTCTACCTTTGTCCACCGCCACAAGAGGAGAGTGTGATTGATCATGACTCCTTCCAATTATCATTACTTTCCCTGGCAAGACGAGAGTTTGATTCCCGCCAACAAAAGCGCTTGGCGGATTCGATCTCCCTTCAAATAGCGAAGCTGAAGATGGCCAAAGCATCACAGGATGAAAGTCTTTGGGGTGAAACATTGAAGGATTTACGTTCTGTGGCGCGAATATATAGAAAAGAAGGATGGTGGGAGGTTCTTGAAGATGTTTTATGGAATATTGTACAATGCGGGCGTAATGCTGGTGAAGGCGGAAGTGTTGTCATCGCGGAGTTAGAGCTGATGTGTAGTGCTGTCTTCAAAGAACGAAGAGGGTGGAGATATGATCTCTCTCGATCTCTAGAAGGCGTGGAAACAGTCAAAGTCAAGCCTACTCTGGTGGTCCGTGGAGGTGATGTTGTTAGCTTCCGTAGGCTCCCTACCCAAATGAAAATACTTCAATATATCACAAAGCTAATTGTGCTTCCCCGTAGTGACTGCATCATATTCCTTTGAAACTCCAAATGTTCACGCCGGAGATTCCACCATTTCGCAACTAGTCATATCCTCAGATGCCCATGCTAGTGCCGCACCAATAGTCTTCTCGGAGTTGAAAATATCATATGAAGGAAATCTTCGAACCATACTTCTACGGCATACTCCATCCTCTCCATCGTCAGGCTCGAAAATAAATAAAATCGATCTTAAATGGAAGGTTCAGGAGCAGAATCACTCTCCCGATGAGCCTCTTCCCTCCCCTACATCCATTAAATCTTTCCTTGTTGCAGACACAGACCTCTCACTTGCACCGGGGGAAACCAAAATCTACGAGTTTTCATCTATCCTTCGCGAGGCTGGTGATGCTAAGGCTATATGCGCAACGTTTGTAATGTATACAGAAGGTTTCGAATTAGATTATATGGTTATGCTAGATACAGAGTACGACGACGACGATAGAGTCGATGCACCCTCCACACGAGCTGTTCATCCAATATCCAGGAAAATAACTCACACAACGCCTAACGGTGGTACCGGCGTTTGGTGGATTGGTGAGGAAGGCGGGCCCCTGAGGAAGAAACCTCTGAGATCTAAGGAGCCCGGTACCTTGACCATCATGCCCAGACCACCAAAAATGGAGGTTACAGCCAAGAGTATGGTTGAGGGTGAACTATACGTTAATGAGATCGTAAAGGTCGAGCTGGAAGTTGAAAACGGTGAAGGAGAAGACGCTATAGTTGATATCGGCCTGCGCATCCTTGGATGGCCGGTGGATGATGATGATTGTGAGTCGCATACAGCGCAGATATGCCATGTTATTCTAACATTGAATGATAGTGCCGTCAATAACCTGGATATCTGATGGGGCAAAAGAGCCAGCCACAGCATCGCTATACCCTCTAGGCAAACTTTCTCCGTCCACACCTCCAACCAAGCGCACGATATGCTTCCAGTCACCATCAATACCTGCCGACTGTGCAATCGAGATCACAGCTCACTACCATCTCGTCTCTGACCCAGACACTCCTATTCATAAAAGCGTTATGGCCGAAATACCTATCGTCAACCCGTTTTCCACTGCCTTCGACTTCTCCCCGCGAGTACATCCAAATCCATGGCCGGACCACTTTTCCCTGGAAGAAGGCACTGGATGGGAGAATGGAAAGAGGGTTCTCGGTATTATCCAGCGGTGGTGCCTAACAGTAACGTTACACACCACTGGGAGAGGAGGTGCTGTAGTCGTTGAGAACTGGGAACTTCCGATCCATGCTGTGGAAGGAGGTGGAGAAGGTGCTGTTTGCCGAGTGATACCAGATGAATATCCCAAAGAATCATTACGTATAACCTCCCCCTTTCATCCCTACTTATAGTTTCGTGAAATATTAAAGTAGCCATTTTCATCTAGTCCTCGACCAAGAAGAGCAAACCCCACTCCCTTTCACCCTCGATATCCAAAAACGTTCCCTGGAAGACCGATCCGCGGCCTCAATCGACGTAACCCTAGTCCTCCGCTGGCGCCGCGACTCCCTCCCTTCCACCCCGTTAAACACCACCACCCTCACAGTACCCCGCCTCCCCGTCCCTCCATCCGAACCCCGTGTCCTAGCCGCTCTAATCCCCCCATCCCCAACCCTCCCCAATCCGCTCCCGCCAAACGTGCTAACAGTCCGCTACACCCTCGAAAACCCCACAAACTACTTCCTAACCTTCAATGTGCTCATGGAGGCCAACGAAGCATTCGCCTTCTCGGGCCCTAAGCAGATCCTCGTACAGCTATTGCCGAGCTCCCGAGCACAGATTGAGTACCGACTCTTCGTCTTCCCGGTCATCAGAGAGAAGGGCGTTAGGTTTGATGGTGAGGAGGAAGGTGGCCGCTGGGTTAGGCCGGGGTTGAGGGTTGTCGACAGGTACTTTAATAAGATGCTCAGGGTCTCGCCTGGGAGTGAAGGCGTGGGCGTTGGGAAGGCGGGGCTGGTGGTTTGGTTTAAGGAGGAGGTGGGAAAGGAGGGGGAAGTGGGGGATTTTCAGGTGTGAAGTTAGTAGACAGGTTGTGGGTGAATCAGAGGATGCGTGTGTATGCGCGCGCACCTGTTGAACTGAATATACTCTGCAGTGATGGTGATATTTCTTGTTCTTTTCTGGTCTATGTAGAAGCCAAGCTCTACACCAGGCGTTGAAATCTCACGATACCACATAGCCACTCACGCCGATCGACCCATGTAAACTAACGCCTTTCCTTCGTAAAATAAACACCACCCTATCCATCCATCCTTCCCACCACTCCCATCTTCAATCCTCTAAAATCTCTACCCACTCACTCACTCACTCACTCACCAAGCCAATATCCCCCGCCCACCCGGCACAACCCCACCGCCACCTTTCCAATCAAAAAAAAAATTTAACTCACACCACAATCATATCACACTCCAATCATGTTTCATCAACGCAACTACCGAGCCTATCATGTTATGGTCATATCATAGTATACAGTACGAGTAAAGTTTGGAAGCGCATGAGCTAATTTGATGTGCTGCTTACGCCGGGGGGGGAGGGAGTTGTTGAAGAATTGGTTGTGATGTTGGAAGTATGAATGAGTGTTAACTCAGGCCGCCCGGAAAGTAAATGGGAGACGGCCGTTTGATACTGTCTGTTTAAGTTTGGTGCATGAGCCCTGTTCTGCTCTGCTCCCCCTCTGGCGTGGCAAGTTATGGAACACGATATGGTATTGTGGACGTATGTTACTGTAGGCTCCGGTTTTGCATGGATATGGGGTTGGAGGCCTTAACTAGTATGGTATTCTGGAAACCGGAGGGTGGGACACGGTATGATTGATGACCAACATGCAATTCTCGATGCTAGAGGAGCTTTGCGAAGAGAGGTGAAGAAAAAGTGCTTTTGGCAGTTGTTTTTTTTTCTTTTCTTTTTTTTTCTTCATACTCTATCATCGAATAGTCTCACCGGCTATTACCATATGGTAAGGGAATCTTCGTATCTGAGACATCGTCCACTGTCTCCTTCCGTTCCGTGCCACACGGGAATTGCACTAAGGAAGACATGTGCTTTGGGATTTGGACCAATTGATGTGGATGATATATTGCCCTTGCGGTAGCACTGTGAGTTTGGATATTTCGAGTAGAATTAGTGGTTGTTGATGTGCACAGTAGTGATGCTCAGCTACCGTAGCTGTGCGGGTGAAAAATTCTGGAAAGGGGGGGGGGGGGGTTTGGTCGGGTTTTTATTTGTTAGAGTTGGGGTCAGCTGTAGTGTTATACCGTACTTGTGCCTATGATGTGGGAGTTGATATGATACGAGAGACTACTGTACCGGTAGCTGTAACTGTGCATACTGTAGCGGTGGTGGTTCGCTGGTGGGTTAGACATGCGCTAATGCAGGGTTTTAGAAAGGTTTGATTTGGGGATAGGATAGTTTGTGCGGTGAGTACAACGCTACATATCGTGGCGGTGCGCATCTCGTATTTTGAGAATAGCGAATGGAGTTATGTTGATGGTGGATTTGGAGATGTTGGATAAAGCTTAAGGTTGACAAAATTAAATCATCGTTATTTCTAGCATCTATAATGTACTAGCCCAACGCTACTCGCTCCTTCCCTCCAGGCTATGATACTCATATCATTCCCATTGGCTGCGCAACAGCTCACCCGTCAGTCTAATCCTCCGGAACTCTTCTCAAAATTCACGAATTCCAACACACCCTCTCATTGGGCCTACAATTTAAGCCATCACAAGACAACGGCCGCGGTCAGTGTCCGTGGAAAGTCCTCGAAATGAAAAGTTTGTCGTTCGCGATGTTATGTTAGAGCGGTTAGTTAGTATCGTTGCTAGAGATCGCGCTCAGGCAAGACTGGGGCGTGGTTGGGTGAGGTTTAGGTGAGATGTGGACATAACGGGGTAGATCGAGATTTTTTTTTTCGCGCAAGGGGTTAATTGTGATTGGTCTGAGCTTGGTTAGATTGATTGGGAAGATGGAGGGTGGTTTTTATTGCGCTTTTGAGCTTTTGAAGGGGTGGCATTAAGATTTGATAGAGAACATAACTGCGCATGGAAGCGATTGGTGCTTTTATTTTGTTGTTTTTGGTATTCGGGGTTCAACTTATTAGATTTTTGGGTTGGTATGTTGTCAGTGGTTCGCCAGGGATTACTACACAAGATTACCTTCCGCTCTATTAGAGTTTTGGGGATTTACTAACTTCACTTTAAGTTCTTCCATCGGCCAACTTAGTTTTAACTTAAAAACCGCATGGATATCCACTTCACGAACTTGTTCCATTATCAGTTCACCCCTACCCGTACCCCTCAACATCATCTCAACATATATCTTCAACAACCCCCACATAGATCTCACCAGTTTCTCACTTTTATCAAGTTAAAGTTGATGAAAATTGAACAATCGACATTCAGCAGTTGGGAAAACACACGCGGGAGTTAGAATCTAGCCGCCGGAACAATATCATGTCCGATCGATTGATTATTGATGATGAGAGTTCCTTCTGTCAGTCCGTCCGGACGAATCATAGGATATCACTCTGCCAGAGAGAGAAGCTGTAGTGATAGGTACGGGATGGGGGGAACAGCTGAACTCGCTCAGTTGGCGTGCACCAACAATAGATTGTCCAAAATGAAAACTTTAGCAGGCTCTCAAAACCGAGTAAACAGGGCACCTCCTCCTACCCCCGAAATATCAAGGACAACAACAAAGGCACCAGGGACAACACTTCCTTGTATCACAGGAAGGCAACACATTGCATAAAAGTACAGTGCAAGTTACAGACCAGTCAATTGGTTAGCTCCATGCACCCTATCCGCACGGATAGTCACTCGTTTTCCGATGGACTACGTGATGCAGCAGCCCATCGGCAACCCCACCAACGACATCTCCCCGTAGAAGCCCTATCATACGTGGTCAATATTCTTTGCTGCAGGTAACCCCCCCGGCGGGACAAAAGCTGAAATTCTTTCCTTCCCCCTCTTTCCATCCATCCATCCCCCTTGCGGCAGTTTTTTTTTTTTTTTTCTTAAGCACGGAATCCGTGCCTGCGTGATCTGTGCAAAGTAAAACATTGCCAATAAACAAACCCGGTGGATAGGCGCATGGTGATAAAGTGCATTAAACGTGGAAAAATGAAAAAAAAAAAAAAAAGTAAGCGGAAGATTTTTTCGGTGAGAGATATCTTACGGCAACTTTCATCGTAAGGAATTCCTCCGGGTAACATGTACGAACTTAGCTATCGGATCCTCCTAGACTACTGTATCCATCTCACAGGCTTTTGATGGTAAGACGCCTTTCCGCCTTCACCATCGGAGTTGGCGAGTGAATGGTGGGGAGGCGCGGAAAACACCTCGGTACCATCGACCACGCAAAAATCCTTGGTTCAGCGCTTGATTACTGACCGGCGCGGCTTGGCGGGGCGCAACTCCTCATGTTCTGAACCGAGGTCACTCTCATTTCTAAGGTCGACTAACGCGGGGAGGACACTCAACTTATTCCCACCATTCCACGCAAAGCCACTCTTTCATCCCGCACCCTATTTATTTCCCTCGCCCACCTCACACCTCTCGGAGGCGTTCCTTGTTTTTCCCCTTTGCACTGTACTTGTAGCCCCAGGGTCCAGGAACAAGCAATCTTTCCCTTGTTGGGCTGTCCGCCGTGTTTTCTGGAAGGGTTTAATTTTTTTTCCTTCTACCCATTCTTTCTTTTCTCCTTCTTCGGGGAAAGCTGACAGACATTGTTTGATTGTTGGGAACTTTTCCGTTAATAAATCCTCATCAGACAGAGCTCGGCGAGATTACGGGTAAAGAAAAAAAATTTCACCTATTCTGCCGCGTTTGTTAGACTTCGGGCTCCGGGGTGTTAACGTTAGCTTTAGTATAGGTGTAGTTTTTTCCCAACAAGGGGGAAAAGGGGGGGAAAGGAGATGGTTATATTAAATAGATCTCCTGCTCTTGTGGGGAGGATGTTCAGAAGTTCTACGCCTTTAATTTCACCTCTACGATACTTGCCTACTACTCCTACTTCTGCGTTAAGGTTTGCTAGTGCAAAAGCTTTTGAGCCTATCGAGAAATCTGCTTGTGAATTTGCTCTTTCCTCCTAATCGCAAACATTAAAGTAAGCTAACAATTTATTTCCCGCAGATCAAAAATTCTCCGATAAAGTCAAAGAAGCAACATTTATACGTCCCAGCATCTGGTTACTCTCAGGCGTTACTATAACCATCCTCACAACCTACAGCTACATCATGGCCGCACAAGGATATATCGCTCTTACGGATGAGGAGAGCCTCCAAGCATACACACCCACTGACCCTCAAGAGATAGAAGCAAACAATTACATCTCGAGCCACCCACTTGCCACCTCCTTGCGATCAAACCCCGCCTTCAGCGAAGCCCGACCGACGTTGAAAATTGCGGATAAATACAAACACCTCTCCTTCACCGCAGGCACCCTCGCAGGCCCCGGAAAGATCGTAGTCCCACCACTCACATTCGTAGAAGACGGTGGAAAGAGCATGGTGCAGATATTCCACCTGGGTGAACAACTCTGCGGACACCCGGGGTACATTCACGGAGGCATGCTCGCGACGATACTGGACGAAGGGCTTGCGAGGTGCTGCTTCGCAGCTCTGCCAAACAAGATCGCAATGACGGCCAGTTTGACAGTGAACTACCGCAAACCGAGTCCCGCGGGAAGCTATGTCGTGCTGAAGGCTAAGACTGTCAAGGTCGAGGGGAGGAAGGCGTGGGTAGAGGGGAGGATTGAGACTCTCGTCGGGGAAGGCGAGGAACCGAGTGTGCTTGTAGAGGCTAATGCGCTTATGATTGAACCGAAACAGGCGGCGGTGAGTTCTCCGTTATCTCTCTCCCTCCCCCCCCCTCTCTCTCTCTCTATCCAATTGCTATCATACGATAGATAAGACATTCGGATGAACTGTTCAAACTGACATATGCCATTCATAAATAGACACTCAAGAAAATCATCCCAGACAGAAAATTAGAAGTCAGAGCTTGAGATTCGGAGAACCCGAGTGAGTGAGTTGAGTGAGCGAGTGAGCGGGCGGACAACTTAGCGATAGAAGGCAAAAGAACATATGATACCACCCTGTACGTACGCATTATACATAGATAGAGCGTATCACAAACCACATAATAGATGTTGCCGTGACAACGTTGCATCAGACTTTCAGATGTTGATGAATAATACCTATTACCGGCGGGGTACACACCGAAGGACAACACGCATACCGGTATAGTGGTAACATTAAGTTCGGGTCATGGGGGGGCTATGCTGTGCATACGAGATTCGATTGTCTGATATTATAATTTAGTTAGCATGTTTAACAGTTTGCAAGAGCGATCACTAACATGCATACGGTACTGTACATATCATATTTTGAATCCATTACTACAACTGTAACTTCTGCCCGTCCGTCTGATCCAAAATGTTCCACAATAATAATGTAGTATACGGTAATTCTGCGCACGCTTACTACCGTATAGAAAAAGCACAATAGCATGCAATATTTTTTGAACAATCGAATAGTTGTCCATGGCCTCCCTCCCACATTTCTTTCATTCACACTCAACCTAACTATTATGCAAAGCATCACATTACATCACATCACATCACATCACAAACAAACCCATAGTCTAACTAACCAACTTCCAAACCAGGAGCACAATTCGTTGTCTTCTTTTGCACTTGGCAGTTACACATTCACCCACGCGCCCATGCGCCCATTTATTAATCCATGAAGGACTCTTGAACACCCCGTCCACCCATCCTATGCAGGAACCTTTCTCTCCCCCGCAAACACGCTTCTATCGTCATCACCATCAATCCATTACGAGTACACCCCTCACCGGCCTGGTTGCCTCCTCCCTTCCTTGCAAAATTCTAGAAGCCTCATACACGCACCCTCCCCCTCCGCGACCCCCATCCATCCATCCATCCATCCATCCATCGGGGAATAGAACAGTTGATACGTGGTTCCAGATATTAACCTCCCTTCCTCCCTCCATCCATCCATACTAAATCCCCGAGCACGCTCGGTGGTTCAGGGCACATCTTTTTTTCTTTTTCTTTTCTATTGTCCCATCTGATTCGTCGAGTGACTGACTGTGATGAATTCTTGTGATGTTGTAATTGGCTTGTTGGCTTTGCACTGCCTCGATTGTGCGGGGTTTGATGGTCATGGGATATCACTCGGGTGTTGGCGTGTTGGATTTGAAACGGAGGATTGGGGGCGGGTGGGTGAAGGGATGGAAGGGGGGGAATGGAGATGGTAATGATAGTGTTGCACTATTGTGGGTATGGTATAGGCGATTGTGGGTAATCTGGAAAGTTTCGTTTTGATTTTTGATTTTTGATTTTTTTAAACTCGGGACTGTGGTGGTGGTGCGATACTAAACCCAGGCTCGCTCGTCCAGAGCCATTATGCGATATGTTGGGCTACGGTAGGCTAGGTAAGTAGGAAATGCACGATTTCTTTCAGAACCAGGCAGGACTACGGTACTTGTAGTCCTGCTTACCGGTACTCTCCCCATCAATGTATATACAATGTATCAAGCCGACCGAAAAGTGCAGAAGCTTCCCCCTGCCTACCTACCTGCCCAAAAAAGAAAAAACCTGAAACACCGGCTACAGCACAGTATCATCTCATGATGCACTGTACTGCATTGCAACTCGGAAATCGAACATATGATATAACGCTAGGGTCCATTTTTTATTGTTTTTTTGCAGAAGTTGCCTAGTTGGGGAATTGTGATATGTATGGGATGCGAGGTGAGGCTTGGCGGGCTGGTTTGGAAAGTTTAATTTTGCCGCCGGTTGAAGGGTGGAAGGGGTGGCTTGGGAGTTACGCGGCGCTGCGCGTGTTGAGCAGTACGGTAGTGAGGGAGGGATTGAGGAAATCGAAAGCTTGTACAGTACCGCACTCGTAACGCGATGATGGTTATCATTCCATTCCATACAGAGCTTTCGAGCAAGGTGATCATGTCTGAGATCGATCTTCCCGAATACCTACCCCCCCCCCCCACATTCATCTATCCGTCCATATCATTGACATTATACAGTACAGTCCCCAACGGGGCCGTGACGAAAACCAGGCGGTGAGGAACAGGGGTATTTGGCAAGCAAAGTGAGTTCGTCAAAGTAGGGTAACAAAAAAAAAATACCTGTTCCTGATCCTTGTTCGTCACGGCCCCGTTGGGGACTTTGTACCCGTAAAATAAAATCTCTTGAAAAATCCACCATCGCGCACCGGCCTCGGATCCCCCCGATCAGAGACAAAACGCCCCAAGAAGGAATAGTGTTATCTAGACAGAGTATAGCTTGGGAGGGGCTGAGCTTGCTGGATCTCATCAACTGGTATTCCTTATTTTGTTAACCTACTCTACTAAGCCTATTGTGGTTTAGACAGTAATTTCTGTTGAGATTTCCGATGGTGGATTTCAAGAGAGATTTTTACGGGTATCCGGAGAATTTTTACCTTGACGCTTGCAGTGCATCCCTGTAGGCTTCCGCTGGCTGGCTGGCTGAAATGTCAAGTTTCACTTTCTCACAAGATTGGATATGGCCGTGACTTTTTCTTTACGGTCCTTGCGGGATGGAGCTGGTTTTGGTAGGCGGTTCCTTTCAGTAGCAGGAGGCTTTACGGTGAAAAGGGCACGCACGGGATGGAGGTGCTGTTATACGTGTTTGGCTGGGAGGGAGTGCATTACGGCAATTCTTCTTCTTCTTCTTCTTCTTCTTCTTCTTCTTCTTGGGGTTTCTAGAAGGCAGGCAAAGCAGGCAAGATCCTTTCTTTCTTTCTTTCTTTCTTTCTTTCTTTCTTCATGGGTGCTTACTGCTTGCTGCCCGCTGACGGGGTAGATTAACTTGCGAGAATGGGAAGGGTTACTTGGCGGGTGATGCATTTTTTGCCCTGTGAGATTGCTTGAGAAAAATAAAGTGAAATGTCTGATTCGGCTGGGAGGGGGAATTCTATTTATCTTTTGGACTCGCCGGTGGTAGTTGGCTTCCGTGCCGTATGGTATTACTGTGCTTGGGTTGATGATTTGCGGCGCGGCCCCCTTAATCATACTTTACGATGCTACTCTAGACTTGTGCCGCGGGGGCGTGGGGAAAAATATGTAAGGCGGGTTATTAGCTAACTTGGATATAATACAGTATGATATGTAGATGTACTATAGGCCATTTTTAAAGTAATCGGAACATGAGTTACCTGACTCTAGGGGTGGGTTACAGCTTTACGCTCGAAATTAGGCCCCAGCGGATGCGTTGGTTATGCCATAACCAGATCACCTACCTTTTGCCATTCCGAATATCATACTTGAAAAATCGCCTATTAGTACAAGTACCAGGGGATATGTTTTCGCGCAAGACAGGGATTGTTTTGCAGTTAATAATCCCTGTCTTGCACGAAAACATATCCCCTGGTACTTGTATTTGTCAATAAATAAATAAAATTAATTATTGAGGAGGTTTGCAATGTAATGAGGATTTATGCCTATCCATTGGTTGCTTTTGAAAAAAAAAATGGCCGATAACGGTTGAGGAATGGGATGCGATGCTCGCGTGAGCAAATGGTTAGTTCCATTGCCTGAGATGTCTGCTTGCGGTCACTAAGACGGACGTCTTTCTTCTTGTACTTTCGATTCTTGGCTAGAGGAATTCTTGGCTAGAGGAATGGTCCTCGAGCATGTTTTAAATAACCACCTTTGTAATGATGAAGTGTTCACTTTCTTTTTTTTTTTTTTTTTTTTTTTTTTGCATTGGGGTCTGATTTGTGATTGTTATTGTTGTTGTGTCTGAGCGATCGTGAGGATACAGTGCTGGGGAATTTTCCTAAAGTGGGTCTACTTAATGTCACTTGTTTATCGTAAATGTAAATTCTAAGGCTCGTTCTCCGGCACTTATTGGATGTGGTGGCGTGTGGTACACCTGTGGCGGTTATATCGCGCTCCATTTGCCAAGAAGAAAAAGTAAAGTTGACGGAGCATGCTCCGTCGAACCCCCCTTGTCCTGATACGAAGGGGATTCGGGGTGTACCGTAATCAAAATTCAATTGGCTTGGCTATATGTAGTGTTGTGTTATTATGTTTCTCTCATACAGTCGTCATGAAACTTTGGAATTTTTTGTTCATTTTTTTGTGGGTTGAAGGGCAAGGCTTCGCTCTCTTGGAGGTTGTTATGTTAAGGTATGTTTGTAGGAAAGCCTGGTCGAAGCTTTTCTGAGGCTTTGCCGCGCCCGCCTAGTTTGGTGAATTAAGCGAGGCGCCAAGAACCTTTTGGACCGTTGAAATCGTATACCAAGACATTCAATGGGCCGGATGTCAAACACACCTTTGAGGCAGTGCTTGATTGTAATTTTGCTAGAAAACTCTTGGCCCCAGGTGAATACCGTATGCTAGAGGACAGTCCACAGTGAGCTTTGGAGTTGGACTAACCGCCTGCTGTTCTTGGAGGTAGAGAGAGAGAGAGTCCCTGGGGTCTTTCTTTAACTCTCAATACCCTATCTCAACTCCCCTCACCAATCCACCCTCTTTTCAACCATTGCCATTGAATCAGCAGGGAAAGGGGCATATATCGGTATCAGGTTTAGAATAAAGTATTTTATGGTCGAGTTTGCTTTTTTAAAACGAGAGGATTCCTTTTTTTCTTCTTCCCTTGTGCCAACAATTACTTGCAGACGAGACTGCGTCCAAGAGAGAGAGAACACCCACAACTACACCCTCCCCCCTCCAACTTCATTGTTTTTTCTCAAGCTCGCAGGCACACTCTTTTATTCAATCTACGGCTCCCAACTGTAGCATCGTCAGTCCTTCGTTACACGTCGGTCGTTTGATTGATTTGTTGGCAGTATCAAAGGCCCGCACTCCAAAAACGTCAGTGATCATAATACCCTCCCCTCTCTCTCCTTTTCCCCTACTTTCCAGCATTGTACAAACTTTGAAGTGCTCAGCGTTTTGGAATTGATTTTCCAAACACGCTGTGTTGTGGCAAAGTTTGCTAGGTTTAAACTCTGGCTTGCACAAAAAAAACAAAAAGAAAGTCGGTTTGTTTGCTGACATTGATCCAACTGGTTTCCGATATTACAGCTTTTCGAAGATTAACCGGAGGCAAACAATTCGACGATTACGCTCTTTTGCTTTCCTTCTATTAAAGCTTTATAATTCTTGTTTCCTTTTTTCTTTTTGGCGTCAAGGGCCGAATATTTTCTTGCCCTTAGTGGCTGGTATAGTTCTCTATAAGGCTTATCCCCTCTGGCTACTGTGCGGGAGGTAAATTCAGCCCTACCTTGCCCCGATGGAAGCGGGGGAAGAAGGAGTTGATCCATCACGAACATCAGAAGGCAGCCCAACCACACCTGCAAGTGAGAGAGCTCCATCTGTGGCAATAATTGATAATAATTCAGTAAGTCGACCTCTGCTGACAGACTGACATGTGACTACGAGCATCTTTTTGCTTCCGTTTTTACACTTGCTAACTGTCGACTGTTTGCTATTTTCAGCGTGACAACAAATCAACGAAAATGCAGCAGAGTGATGATAAGTTTCTGGCAGTCCCTGGGGCTCGTTCACGCGGGAACTCCATCGAGACCCCTTCTTCCGAGGGAGATGTGACTCTGGTCCCGGGTAAACCTGTAGTTTCAAATACAACGACAGCCGACAAATCACTTCATGAAGATGAGGACCCGCTCAGGCCTTACACACCGGATGACCCCGAATTTATTGTCGATAATAATACTTTTGCGTTCACTCCTGGGCAGCTGGGGAGGTTATATATGCCAAAGAGTCATGCGGCGTTCAAAGCATTGGGAGGTCTTCGGGGGTTGGAGATTGGCTTGCGGACTGATAGGAAAACTGGTTTGAGTCTTGACGAAACATCACTTGATGGAAGAGTCACGTTTGAACAAGCAGTTAATCATCAGACGAGGGATGGTGGGGAACACAATTCAAAGGAGGCCCCGTTCGCGCCGGCTACGACAAATGGGACTACGCCTGTGGCAGATTTAAAGAGTGATTCTCATAAAGAGAGAAAGCGTGTTTTCAAAGACAATCGACTACCTGTAAAGAAAACCAAGAACATCTTTCAGTTGATGTGGATCGCCTTTATGGATAAAGTACTGCTCTTGTTGTCTGGCGCGGCTGTGATCTCGTTGGCTTTGGGACTGTATCAAACATTTGGTGGTCAGCACAAGAAAGGTGAAGGTGCTAGGGTCGATTGGGTTGAAGGTGTGGCTATTATGGTGGCTATTGTCATCGTCGTTGTCGTAGGAGCCGGAAATGACTACCAGAAGGAAAGGCAATTCGTCAAATTGAATAAAAAGGTAAAGTCCTTTTTGCCTCTGGAAGTCTTGTAGGATCCCACTAACAATATTTCATGCCTTGTAGAAAGAAGATCGCCTTGTCAAAGTTATCCGGTCTGGCAAATCTCTGCAAATCTCTGTTTACGACCTTCTCGTTGGTGATGTTTGCCATATGGAGCCTGGTGATCTCATTCCTGCGGATGGTATCTTCATCTCAGGCCATAACGTCAAGGCCGACGAATCCTCTGCTACCGGTGAATCTGATCAAATGAAGAAAACTGCTGCTGACGAGGTTATGGCCAAGATTGAGGCTAATGATCCCGGTGTCCACAAATTGGATTGCTTCATTATATCTGGTAGTAAGATTCTTGAGGGTATTGGTACTTTCATGGTCACCAACGCTGGTGTTCACAGCAGCTTTGGTAAAACCATGATGGCATTGAGAGAGGAAACCGAGGCTACGCCTTTGCAAATGAAGCTTAATAATTTAGCTGAAGCAATTGCCAAACTTGGTGGAGCGTGAGTTATTAACATCCCTGCCATATGTCTAAGTGCTAATAATTGTTTCAGCTCCGCGTTACTCCTGTTTATCGTTCTCTTGATCAAGTTCCTGGTTCAACTTAGGGACAGTCATGACACACCATCTGAAAAGGGTCAAAGTTTCATGCGCATTCTCATTACGGCAGTCACCGTTGTCGTTGTGGCTGTACCGGAGGGACTTCCGCTCGCTGTTACACTTGCTTTGGCTTTTGCAACTACCCGCATGCTGAAGGATCACAATCTTGTCCGTGTCCTGCGTGCTTGTGAGACAATGGGAAACGCTACGACAATTTGCTCCGATAAGACTGGCACACTTACACAGAACAAGATGACCGTGGTGGCTGGGACTTTGGGGACGGTTGCCCGTTTTGGTGCCAAGAGCCCTACCACATCAATCACAGGGGATCCAAAGGACCAGTTGACCGCTGCGGACACTCGAGAGGATGTCTCAGTTGCCGAATTTGTTTCTATGTTGTCTCCCCAGGTTAAGGAACTTCTGCGCCAGTCAATTGTTATCAACTCTACGGCTTTCGAGGGCGAGGAGAATGGCGAAGTGACTTTTATTGGATCCAAAACCGAAACTTCTTTGCTTGGATTTGCCCGAGGTTGCTTGGGCATGGGGCCGGTCAGTGAGGAGCGTGCTAACTGTGACATTGTTCAACTCATCCCCTTTGATTCTGCAAGGAAGTGTATGGGCTCTGTTATTAAACTCCCTAATGGCAAATATCGCATGTTCGTCAAGGGCGCCTCCGAGATTCTTTTGGCCAAGTGTACCCGCATTGTTAATGACATTTCGGCGTCGGAGGTGTTGGAATCACAACTCACGGAGGAGAACGTGAGGGCTTTGCACCAGATTATCTCGAACTACGCTAATCGCTCTCTTCGTACCATCGACTTGATCTACCGCGATTTCGCTTCCTGGCCCCCGGAGAAGGCTCAAACTCTGGCTGATGATCCATCTCAGGTTGACTTTGATGATGTCTTTAGAGATATGGTTTTTTTGAGCGTCGTTGGTATTCAGGATCCTCTTCGTGATGGTGTTTCGGAGGCTGTGTCTGAGTGTCAGAAGGCTGGTGTCTTTGTTCGCATGGTTACTGGTGACAACTTGATTACTGCAAAGGCGATTGCTACCGAATGTGGAATTTATACTTCAGGAGGAATTGTTATGGAAGGACCGAAATTCCGACAACTCTCTACAGCGCAAATGGATCAGATTATTCCTCGTCTACAAGTACTCGCTCGTTCCAGTCCTGAGGATAAGAGAATTTTGGTTCGCAGACTGAAAGAGCTTGGCGAGACTGTTGCGGTGACTGGTGACGGAACTAACGATGGTCCGGCTTTGAAAATGGCAGATGTTGGTTTCTCTATGGGTATTGCTGGAACTGAAGTAGCGAAGGAGGCTTCCTCCATTATTCTTATGGACGACAACTTTGCTAGTATTGTTAAGGCTATCATGTGGGGAAGAGCTGTCAACGATGCCGTGAAGAAATTCTTGCAGGTGGGATTTCATAATTCATACTTATAAGTGGTGGTAACTGACATTTGGTGGTAGTTCCAACTTACTGTCAATATCACTGCCGTACTTCTAACCTTCGTTTCTGCTGTTGCTTCTGGCGATGAGAGCTCTGTATTGAGCGCTGTTCAACTTCTTTGGGTCAACCTTATCATGGACACCTTTGCCGCTCTTGCTTTGGCTACTGATCCCCCTACTCGTGTAATCCTTGACCGCAGACCGGATCCCAAGTCGGCGCCCTTGATCACTATTACCATGTGGAAGATGATTCTCGGCCAGGCTGTCTATCAGCTTGTTGTTGCGTTTGTTCTTAACTTCGCTGGTAAGTCGATTTTGGGTTACACTACCAAAGATCAGGCAGGGCAGCTCAAAACACTGGTCTTCAACACTTTCGTATGGATGCAAATTTTCAATCAATACAAGTTGGTCCTTCCTTTCCTTTCTGTTGAAGTGGCATTTATTAACATTTGTACAGTAATCGCCGGCTTGACAATAAGTTTAACATCTTTGAGGGTGTTCAGAACAATTGGTTCTTCATTGGAATCAACTTTGTTATGGTTGGTGGACAGATTATGATTATTTTCGTTGGTGGCAAGGCGTTCGGTGTTACAAAGCTCAACGGTGTCCAATGGGCTATCTCAATTATTCTCGGAGCCATCTCAATTCCTGTGGCTGTGATAATCAGGTTGATTCCGGATCTAGTCTTCGCTAAAATCCTACCCAACTGGATGAGCAAGAAGGAGAGCACCAACATCTATGTCGGCAACCAGGATCGTTTCCAATGGAATGAAGGGATCGAAGCTGTTCGTGAAGAACTTGCGTTCCTCAAGATGGTTCGCGGCGGTCGTCTCAACCAACTCAAGTTTAGCCGCCAGAATGTCAAGCAGAGCTTCTCGCACATCTTCCGTTACGGCGGATCCAAGAATGAAATTCACACTGCCGAGGATGGTACTCTTCCGCCACCTTCTCCAAGCTCCCAGCGCCGCAGACGATCTAGGTCAAACTCGGCATTCGCTGCGGCTGCTATGGTGCCCTCTATTGTGGCTGGTAGTATCGGTGGTTGGTCACCCATCGAGAAACCCGCCGATGAGCCTGCCTCAAGGTTACCATCTCGTGGGGAGTCTCAGGACGGAACCCTGGCACCTCCATCGTTAAATCCTAACGATAACATTCGAGAAGTTTCGCCATCTTCAAGCAACGAGAGGACCCTTACCCCTCCAAAATTTTAATGTGCATTTGATCGATTTTCTCTCGCATCATCATTCATACGCGTTTCATGGTTATCAAGCAGTGAAGGGGGTAAGGTCAGGGTTTTTTTGTTTTCAATAGAAAGGGGACAAGTTGATGGGATTGATTCAAAAAAATTGCTTGCTTTGTTTTTCTCTTTTCCTCTTTACAGTGCATTCATCATCATAGCACCGTCTGGGCTTAGCTCTAACAGTAGTAACAACCTGTCTGAAGCTGATATCATAAAAAGCACGGGAAGGCAAAGAAATCAAATACCAATTTCAAATTTGGATATTCCAACACCTTCCCTGGCATTCTTTCTCTTTTTTTGTAATCATGTTTGGTCTTTTTTTTCTTGTCACATTTTCATTTTCACAACATAATCCTTTTTGGTCCGGGCTTTACTTACTCACTATCATTCCGTCGTCGCCGTCGTCACCACCATCAGCGCTGCAGCTTACCTTACATACCTATTTGCCTACCTACCTATTCGTTACATTTTTCTTTATTTTTCCTCTTTTTTCCCTTCTAAAAACAGCTTTGGTCATCTTCGGTCACAACACACATACATACATACATACAAAAATGGGTTTTATGCGGAGTGTTTATTTTTTTGCATCTTTATTTCTTCCCTTCCCTTCGTTCGTTCGTTCGGGGCTTTCTTTCACTTTCTCCATCTTATTCTTGCCTTGTCTGAAAAACAAGAGATGGAGAAATGGATGGATACTTTTATTATGACACATCTTTACTTTTTTTTATTTTACGATGGTGAATTGGTTTTTACTTTACTCACTTGGTTGTAAAATTATTTTACTATATAACTACTTAGGAGAGCGAATGTTCTTTTGTCACACAACTTGGTTTTTTTTTCTACATATACATATACACGGGTGTTTATATCATAAATGGATTTTTTTTTTATATTCCCTGGGAATGGTTGGTGAAGAGGGAGGAAAGATACGTTATTCTGTAGGATATAATAATCCTTGCAAGGAGGGGGGTTTTGCACTGTTCGTGAGGTTTGTAGTGGGCGAGTGAGAGTTCGTGATGGGTGAGATTTCGTTGGTGGGTGTTTGTAATGCACGAGTACGAGTAGGTCGACATGGTAAGTGTGGGGCTTCTATTATAGTCATTGTATGATACTGAAGGCTTGTCTGGACTGTAACTTGTACAGTTGTATCTCGTGATCCTCTCCCGCAAACCCGGCCTTAAGTTAGGTCCAACCCTGCCTACCTACCTACTGTATGATACCTACTTACCTTCACCGACATTCCACTTTGCGAAAACGGAATCATTCCCCTTCCCTTCCCTCCCCTCTCCTTACTTTACATACAAAAGGGGGGGGGGGGCCACTACCAACGTGAAGCCCTATTACTGTACTCCCTTCCCCAGCGCAGAAGTTTGCTTCACAGACTATCAAAACAACAACACAATTTCACCCCTTCCCCATGAGATCGCTTGACTGAATCGCCGCGTACCTGCCGAGGAAGCCAAGTTCCCAATGTTACCACCAATTTGCTCGTTTGTCCGTCCGGTGGGGGCTAGAAAAGTATTTGTCCCGAGCTTTTTTTTTCTTTTTTTTTCCCCAATCGGGTATGTGTGTGTGTGTGAAAGACGAAGTCAACCCTTGTAGCATCTTGCATTACTATCTCAACAGAATTTAAAACGGTAACAGTCATGTTTCCCCAGTCCAGCGCAGCCCCCCCCCCCCTTCCCGAATTTCGAGCTTCCAAATATTCCAAACTGGGGTTCCCGTACCCCAAGTCCGCGTTCCGGAGGTTCCCATAACAGCACTCGTGCTAATACCGGCCACTTCCTTTACGAGGGAAAATGTACTCTGGGCAGCAGTGGGTAGGGATAATCGCTCGAGTGAGATTCTGTGCTTCGCTGTTGAAGGTTTATGAGTTGTGTTGTTTTTGGCCGCCGGGGGGGGGGGGGGTTGGCTTAGGCTGTGGATTGCGGGATAGAGTGTGCTGTGCTGTACTTGGGAGGTAGATGTCGAGGTTTGGGGGTGGTGAGATGCAGCATTGTGTGTCCCGTTGTTGTCAAGGTCTGGTATCGGAGGTCTTGTATCACCTAGATTTACACCCCTCTCTCCCAAACCTGGGGTGTTGGGTCGTGTCGAGCCGAGTTATTGTAAGTCTACATTGCCGAGGGGAGTGCTTCGGCTGACGATCGCCGGGAAAACTAGATTTCGCAGCAAAAGATTAGGTGCAGGCTCAGTGGGTGTAGTGTATCTTTTTGGCTATGCGAGGTCAAGCAGATCTATCACGTTCTCGTTTGCAAATGCTGGATTGTGGGGGTTTTTTTTTCATTTTTTTTTCATCTTGTGGGTAAACTTTCCCTCCTCCTTTCTATTCATAGCTCTCGAAATCTTAGGGGAAAAAAAAGGTGGGGTTTGTAGTGTGCTGGTTTGGATCATGGCGTTTGGTAGGTTTAACTACAGTGCCGTATTGTACGGCTTTGTAAATGTACCCGTCCAAACCCAATAAATACACGAGTGATGTTCTATGAAACTGTGCTGCATCGCTGGTGAGCTGGGTCTATCGTAATAGTGCTAAAGTAAAGTACCGCAGTGTACATTAGAACAAAAAAAATAGAAGTTTCGAAGCGGTTGGGTTTTAATCAATTGGTTATGTTACGTTTGTTACTCCCCGGCCGGCCAAGGCTGATGATCCTTTGGATGATATAATAACCGGCGAAAAGGGCCGGGAATCAGTGAAGGGATGCCCGGGTGTGATGTGGGCGAGTATGCTAATCCTGTTTGAGGTGTGAAAAATATTGCATATGTTCATATATAGGTATAGTATAACGTTGTCAGGAAGGAAAAAAAAAAAGCAGATTAAGTTATGGGAGTAAGATATTATAGTTGCGTTTTAACTGGAAAAATGCTGTGTAGTGCATCTATCTATCTGTCTCTCTATATCTATCGATCTAGAGTCTCTCGATGAGGAAAACAAGGAGGAATGAAAATTGAAACAAAAAAGATAGGACGAAAAAAATTAAAAAGAAAAAGAAAGTATGTATACCCAGGGACCTATTCAATCAAGGGAACGGTAACCATAATGAAGGGTTTAAGTCAACAAATCCGCGTCCTTACTGAAAGAGTGCAAACAGGGACTCAGAGACCTTCGCTCGGTAAAATTAACAAGTATCCTGAGGTTTCGGAGGAGGGGCATATGTTAACATACCATGGCGAGTTTGTTCCCTCAACCACAACCAGGAAGTGTGCTCATGTGCGTGTTACAAAATAGACAGAAAGGACACAAAAAAAAGGAAAAGGAGGATGGAGCTTTAAGCAACAGAGTGTTGGACACTCCAGGGGATTTGGGCAAAGGGTGGTAGGGGTGAAAACCAAATTCAAGTTGTGTTCGGATGAGGGTAAGTATTTGGGAATGCCGTTCTTATACCCCATCTTAGATCCTTCATCAAGGTTGTGACTACTGCGAATCTCCGGTTTTGAAAGGTATCCCGACTCATGACAGCTTAACTGCTCCTCTATATCCGTTCCAAGAAGAAAAATAGAGTAATATACTGATGTAGCGGTGTGGGCTATCGGGGTCAACATCTCAGAATATTAGGTGCGTCTGCACCAATGATTCGTGTCTGCCCTCAGAAGCACACTAGAGCAGTTTTCAATCCTCGAAGTCTAGGAGATTGGGTGGACATCTTCCCGTTCGAGCAGTAGTTTCACCACCTCTTGATTTCCGTTATTAGTGGCCAACGAGAGTGGTGTTCGAAGGGCTTATCGCGGCGATTGGGATCGACATCTTCCCGTTTCAGCAGCAGCTTGACTACCCCTTCATATCCCCACACAGTAGCACAGCTGAGTGGCGTTCGACCGTCGATATCTGGGTGATTGAGATCGACATCTTCCCGCTCCAGTAGTAGTTTCACCACCCCTTCATGTCCCTCCAGAGCAGTACACCCAAGTGGTGTTCGGATATTCTTATCTAGGCAATTGGGGTCAACACCCCCCCGTTGCAGCAGTAGCTTGGCTACTCCTTCATGTCCCTGTAAAGCAGCACAGCCGAGTGGTGTTGGACCATTGATATCTGGGCGATTGAGATCGACATTTTCCTGCTCCAGCAGCAGCTTCACCACCCCTTCATGTCCCTCCAGAGCAGCACATCCAAGTGGTGTTTGAGTATTCTTATCTGGACGATTGGGGTCAACATCCTCCCGCTCTAGCAGTAGCTTCACTACCCCTTCATGGCCCACCAAAGCAGCATTTCCGAGTGGTGTTCGAATATAGATATCTGGAAAATTGGGATCGACATCTTCCCGCTCTAGTAGTAGCTTCACAACCCCTTCATGCCCCCCCCACAGCAGCACAACAGAGTGGTGTTTGTTGATTCTTATCTAGATGATTGGGATCGATATCTTCTCGTTTTAGTAGTAGCTTAACTGCTCCTTCATATCCCTTCCAAGCAGCAAGCCCGAGTGGTGTTTGCTCATTCTTATCCGGGCGATTAGGGTCAACAACGTCCTGTTCTAGGGTAGCTTCACCACTCCTTCATGTCCATTCTCTATCGCCCATGAGAGTGGCACCCTGCCGATGCAATCTTGTTGGTTAATGTCACAACCCTGATCTATCAAGGCAGCTGCAAGTTCAACAAGCCCGAAGAAAGATGTATAGTGTAGTCTAGAGAAGAGCGAAGTTGTGCTGATATATTTGATAGAGCTGGGATACACTACTTCGTTCAAAAGTGTTATCGCAGACATGTGGTCTTCGTACCCGTTCAACAGCTCCAGCGCAAGCCTCTCCCACTTGCCGAGAGCTCTCTTTTGGTGTGGCCCCCCAATATCGCGAAGAATAGTTGAGAAACCCCATGCCCCTCTGTTCTGGGAGAGGGCAGGACGAGAGGTTCTTGACGTGTTGTGAGTTTAGATAAGTCAAGCATGTTTCTGCAACTATCGAGTGGGCTCCGCGGAAGATATCTGGATGACTAGTGAGATACTCATGAAGGGTATGGTGGATTAACCGTACGGTCGAGGCTTCTTTATCGACAGTTATCAGGCCTTGGCAATAGCCGAGCAATGTTCTTATCGGGGAAATATTGTCGGGATCGAACTCTGTTGACCCTATCTCCACCGCTAGCGCATGGCACAACTCATCCACCTGTAATGGCCGTGTGGAATGACATCCACATTAGAGTAGCAATGGCCAATTTTCTCTTCACCGCGCCCTGAGCCCATATCCGTTCCAATGTAGCTTCGTATGCATCTCCCAACACGGACCCATCCGTGATTGCATGTAGCGTTCTCCGTCTGCGAGCGATGCTTGGTTCTTGTAGGACTCTCTCGATATGTAGAGAAACGAGTAGGAATCTAAATTCACACATGTTTCACACATGTCAGCCAATATTTGACGTGGCTTTCTCATTGTTCTCGTTTCCACATGCGTTTCAGAGCTCATTTCGGGAATGCTCTTCATGATATCATCCTCCAGTGTGCTGTCAATTATCTCCGGGTTTGTGTCATGCCTCAGCTTTTCACGCAGATACCTGACGACATCCTCTTCCACGGGCTGTATCAATAGACTTATTGCCCTTCCGCTATGATGTCTTTCGATCTCATGCCGGATATGAGGTCGGCCGGTCATAAATATTCGGGTATTTGGCGATCCCTGTATAATCTGTTCCAGCGAGTCAAAGACCACCACTCGATGCTCGGGCATACACTCGTCAAGAGCATCAACAAATATAAAAGTTTGCTTTGCCATTGCGATGCTCTGGACCATCTTCACGGCTCCAGAAACCTGTAGTCCGGGCCCTCCAAGTACCTTTTGCTCCTTCCGGTATTCGAGCATTACCGCTTCAGGAATTTCTTGGAATGCGGTAACAAGTTGTTTCAGAAGGGAACCCAGCATATCGATTGGCAATTGCTGCTTCCGGGAAGCAAATTCGAAGTAAAAGCATGCAACAGCATTATCTTCTTCCATAGCCTTGTCGCATATCTTGCCTATAGCCAGTGAACTATCAACGAAGTCTGTCAGCGTTTACCATAACTCTACTTTTCACCAAAAAACTTCTCTCTTACGTGATGAAGCTTTTACCAACTCCCGGATGCCCGTAGCAGAACAGGATCCTGTGATCAGTTCCATATTTCTCATTCCCGTTGTACCAGCTTCTGAATTCCTTAGTTTCTAGCACCCATTCCCCAACGCTGTCTATCCGTTGTGTTCGAATATCCTGATGCCGCTGTCGGGGCTCCAACGGCGATAGCCAGGCAAGTATCCTGGAGTCGTCATTGGCAAGGGCATAGTGGTTATTCCTTGACACATTGAAAGAGTTAGTGTTACTGCTAAAGGGTTGAGACATTTTTCTTCCCCGTCAATAGTGTAGAGCGCAATGTTATTTTTTGACCTGGGGTCGATAGGCCGAATTCTTTGAAGTTGAAGAAAAGCGGGGTTAGATGTGCAGCCTTCTCACTTACATCAAGTTACATAAATATCCAATCAACACTACAGTCGCTGTGCATTACCGTAGCTGCCAGAAGTACAGGCTATAGGGTTGCAGTTGGTCTTGCTAGACTGTAGGACCTTCGAATTCAGGTGGTCTGGTCCTAGTCAGATCGAGTTAAGGGGGTTGGAGACCGACTTGACCAGACTACCTTATGTTAGATCGCTCCAACTGGAGCTTTTTGTCATATCATAGGCTGGAGCCTAACAGGATGTCATTTTTGTTATGGCTCCTCTCACGATAAACCAACAATTTGTTCACTTAGAATTCCAGAAAAAAAAGAAGAAATACGGGCAATTTTGTACCCGCAATTTGATATTTTTTCCCCCTGAATGATTTTTCTATGGTGTTTCTGTGAAATATTGATGATTAAAGTGTAATAGTAAAGAAACTTTTGTCAAATAGATAGTTGAAAAAAGTAAGGGGGTGTTTGGCAGGTGTAACAGGTGGTAACCTGTATGAACAATACAATAGGGATTGGCAGTAGGCCAGCTAGCATTCGATTCCTAAGGGAGACTAGAGAGGTAAAGACAAGAAGGTCTTAGAAGAAGTGAAGGGGGAAGGGAGCAAGAGAATTGCTGTTCAACCAAGTATATTTCTTATCTAGGTTCTGTCTGAAGTCTGGTAGTTGCTGCTAGTCAGGAAGCATGTCTTAAATACATGATTTCCCCACCCAAATGTAGAGGTTCCTGAAATTCTGCAACTACTGTCATTACCAGTAAGTGTACACTACTGGAATCTTGTGATCCTACAAGAATCCTGAAAGTCTAAGGCAACCCTTCACCCAAGCCTTATCTCTACTACTGGTATACATGACCATTCCTTCCCTTGGAATCTCTTGGGCAAAACCTTGCCAGTACAAGAGCATAACTAATACAAAACATAACAAGTTACTGGAATCCTATTGATATTGGTAGTGAAACAATCAATCAATCAACCTAAGCAAGGACAAACAAAAGAACATAACAAAGAAAAACATAAGCATAACCAGTATACAGTTGCTGGAACATGTACACATATTACATTCCCCCAATCCAAAATACCACATACTCTAGTCCAAGTCCTCCTGCTCATTCCTATCTATGTGCCAAAGGAGGGAGTCATCATCAGTACTGAAGTAATCAAATTCCAAATAGCTAGAGTCATATTCTTCATCATCATAAGGTTCCCACTGGCAAAATTCATCAGGTACAGGTCCAGCTACACAGGGGGTCTCCAAAACCTCTATTTGTTCCTAAACCATTCTGACATAGTGTGAGTTGATCTTAGGTAGGGCGGCTGCAGGATAGTTTGTAGTCCAGTATTCCTGGATGATTTCTAAGGAGTTCTCCAGGTTCTTGATGGGTTCTCAAGAATCGTCAGTCCTTTCATATTCTTTCCAGTGTACCAAGAATTCATCTCTGTTATTCTGGCATCTATGGTTGAGAATCTGTTGTGTTTCCCACTCTTCTGCATTGTCAATGATGATAGATGCTAGCCTGTCCATCCTTCAATATACGAATCTATCTGGGTCATTTTCAAGGTATTCCTTGAGCGAAGATACATGGAAGAAGGGTTTCTGTCACTCCTTTCACTGAGGCAGTTCAAGCTTGAAGTTGTTGGTATAGACATCATGTTCCAATACCTTGAAGGCTCAAAACCATCTGGGTTCTAGCTTCCTTGATCATCCAGGTATAGAGGTGTAGGGCTGTCCTCTAACCTGTACTCTGGTTCCAGTCTTGAAGGGGTGTCTCTGGGGTTTGTGTCACTTGTCCACTTGTACTGTCTCTGGGGTTTGTGCAGCTTGTCTTCTTGTACTGTTTGCCTGAATGTTGAATGCTTCCATGTCATATCTACTTCTATTCTTGTTGCTTCATGGGTGTTCAATATTTCATTGACAGCTAGAGTCTTGCTGGCTGATTGTTGAACTGGGTTAAAGATTTTCCATGACTATCCATGGAGGCCCTGGTAGGGTGAGATACCCAAGGATTCATGGGGGGTGCCATTCATAGCTACTGCTATGGAGGGGAGGGCTTGGGACCAGTTGTTTTACCTTTTGTTGACAAAGTTCCTCATCATCTGCTTAAGGGTGCAAATCCTGCACTCTACTTGACTGTTGGTTTGGTGATGGTATTGGGTAGCAATCCAGACCTGAATTCCCAATGATTTCATCATTTGAGACTAAAACTTAGAGGTAAACTGGGAGTCATGGTCAAATACCATGCTAAATGGAAGGCTGTAAATATCAAAGATGGTGCTCTGAAGCTTTTTGAATGTCTTCTTGGAGGTGGCAAGGTCTCCAAGAGGAACAAGGTAGGTGTAAGATGTGAACCAGTTCATGATAACTATGATAGTATTATATTTGTTTGATTTGGTGAAGGGTCCAGCAAAATCGATAGCCAGTTTCCTGGTTACTCCAGAAGGGTTTAATATAGAGGGGTGAAGAAGAGGAAGATGGGGAGGCATCTGGTAACTAATCAAGTCTTAATTTATCTGCTAGCCTTTCCTGGTCCACTATGAATCGGGGAGGTGGGAGTGAGAGAGAGGGAGAAGGCCATGTAGTGAGTGGTAGAGTACTTGGTAGTGAGGAAGAAATAATAGTATTTGCAGGTTTCTTTCCCTTGTTCTTCTTGCTCTGCTTCTGCTTCTTGGGATCTTTAGGAAAGTAACTTGCTCCTTCCTTGTCAGATTTGTGTATTTTGCATCCATCATCATAGCATGCTGTCCAGGTGGTTGCCACATATACTACTTTCCTTTTTGATAGCTTGGGGAGTGTGACTTCATCTCCTCAGGAGTTGCCTTTAGTTATAGAACTATCAGTACTGGCCTTACTCTTGGGAGTGCTGCAGTTGCTGTCTTTTTGTTTCTGGGATCGAGTGACTGCATTTGCTTGATTAGTATTAAACATATAATCAGGGCTTACTCTGAGTATTGAGTCTCAGGTAGTAAGGGTTGGAGAGTGTTGGCTCACTGTTGAGGAGTACATATTGCTATCAGATTCTAAGCAGTAGGATGCTGAGGAGGTATAGTTGGTCTGGATTTCTGATGCTTTGGTGTCTGGAGTGATCTGGGTATCATAGTTTTTAGAGGTGGAATCTTGGAGGATTATATCATAAGGTGAAGATCCATCTTCATGAATTCTTGATAGATTGTCTGCTAAGAAATTTATTGCTCCTGGCATATACTGGATGAAAAAATCGAAGTGGCTAAGGTGCATTAGCCATCTTTGCTGTCAGTCACTTAGTTTCTTTTAGGTCATTAGTTTAGTTAGACTCTCATGGTCAGTAACTATAGTAAATTCAGTATGTGACAACAGGTGTGTAAAGGCTTCTACAGCCTTAACGATTACAAAGACCTCCTGTTAGTGCATGGAATAATTGCTTTGGAAGGGTGTCAACTTTCGGCTATGGAAGGCCACTGGTCTAGCTTCTTCTTTGGTTGCTTCCTGTCCTACTCATGCACCTGTTCCAGTAGGGGATGCATCAGTAAATAACCATATCATCTCTGGTTTGGAATTATTTATCGGTTGCAAGACCTGGTATTCTTCTGCAACCCTTTTAGCCATCTAGAATGCAGCTTCCTGTAGGTTGGTCCAAAGCCATTCCACATTACCAGTTAGTACTGTTAGTGAGACTGTAATAGTGGTGATGTGGAGTAAGAACTGAGAGATATAATTAACCATTTCATTAAACTGCTGGAGTTCCTTCTTATTCTTCAGTCTGGTCTAGTCTTTAACAGTCCTTATTTTTTCGAATGCAGGGTGGATGCCATTATTATCAATTATATGGCCTAATATATCTAGCTCTCTAGCAAAGAAGATGCTCTTCTTTGAGTTTGCATGTAGCTTTCCCTGTTCTAGTTTCCTGCAAACTGTTATCATGTGTTCTACATGGTCCTAGTATGTTTCAGTGAATATCAGGATGTCATCAATGTAAACCTAAATGAAAATTCCTAGTTCATCTGAGAGGGTGTCTTCTATAACCCTTATAAATATGGCTGGGGTGTTTGGATCTCCTTGCAGTATCACTCTGCATACAAATGCTCCAAAGAGTATCTTAATTGTGTTGTATTTCTCATCATCTGGATGGACTATAGTCTGAAAATAGGGATTTCTGAGGTCTATCTTGCTTCTATATTTTGCTCTACCAATAACATTGAGTATTACCTGCTGGTTGAGTATCAGTGAGTGGTCCTTAATTGTGTTTAGATTTCTTTACCACAGATCTGCCAGTGGTCTTATGCCACCATTTGGTTTGCCTTGCACAAACATACTTGATCTACTAGGTACTTGTTACATCCTAGCAAGGTGATAGGTTTTCACATGACTCATACTTATGAGGTCATAGGTTTGTAATGATTTCATGCACATGATCATTTAGATCATGTGAGTTTCACATATGACTTGCATTCGTGAGTCATAGTTTTATAGTAATTTGATTTTGCACACATGACTCAGTTAGAGTCATATGGGTTTCGCACATGACTTATTTTAAGTCATGAGGCTGTTATGTTATGCAGATTGTATGAGTCACAATTGTGACTTATAAACGAGTTATAAATTGTAAGCAGGTTGTGGGAAGAACTATATAAGCAGGAGGATCAGACCGAGTAGTTAGTTCTTCACACAACCATCTAAGTTATTTCCTACACTATATTTTATGATAAAAACCTTTATGCTCTTTATCACATAGCATCTGTGATACCAACGAAGATAAATTCCTTATAGAAGGAATTAAAACCCAAGACCGGTGTTGTACTCTAGGGGTCATTGGACTCGGCTAGAAAGATGACATAGGCAAAGACCTAAGAATGATATCTGTAAGTGTTGTTACCTGTTGCAATTAACTACTGAGGCAGGAATGCTACAGTACTTCTGCTCTGTAAATAACTCCAGCTTTCTGTTGCTTCTTGATCTATATTTTGATTGGCTGTAGGAGCTTTTCCGGTGTCTTGTAGTTTGGCATTTTTGAGTAAAGGTTAGGATCCTTTAGGCAAATCTGGTGGTCTATGTTCCTTCTTGGTGGCATAGTTGTAGGTACTTCTTTGACAAATACCTCAGGGAATATCATTCAGAAGTCTACTGCCTTTTCTGCTTTTGCTATCACAGATCTTGGCTGAGTAGATTGTCCATTACAGTTCGCTCTCACTTTGTGGTCAAGGAAGTATAGACTCTTTTTCCAGCAGTCTATCATAGCTCCAAGCTTGACAAAGTCATTCATACTTAGTAGGACATCATAATCTGAAACTGGCATGACTATCATCTTGATTCTTGGTATCTTTATTTTCCCTATCTGAATATCAAGAGTACTATTGTAGTTACTGCTTGATCTTGATCCTTTGACTACTATTTTTAACATGACTGGGCACTTTTGAGGCTGGTAAGAGATGTTGTGTGTGGTGACAAACTGGTTGCTTATCAAGCTTCTGCTGATGATCCATGTATCTGCTAATACTCTTGCCTGTTTGCCATTTACCAGCATGTTGAATTTAAGGGCTTAGAAGGGTGCACCTGGGTTATTGGGTACCACAACGGTAGTTTTGTAGGTCCTTATAGTGTCTTGTCCATCTGCCTCTCATGTTGAGTTGCTCTCTAACTCATATTCCTCATCACTGCTGTCAGTATTATCTTCCATGATCCTGATATGGTTGGTTTTGACTTCTTTCTTACAGCATTTATTTGCCATATGTCTGGCTTCTCCAATGTAGAAGCAAGCTCCTTCCTTTTTCCATTGATCCATTCCTTTCTTGCTTGGTTTCTTATTCTTTGCATAGGTTGTCTTCTTTGCTGGTATCTTACCTTTTCCTGCTGCTATGCAGCTTGGTGCTTATATGGGTTAATAGTCTTTCTTTGGGTTGTTTGACTTATTGGTAGAGGGGTCACTGCTGCTACCATAACCTCCAGTTTTGTACATAGTAGCATTATATCTTTCCACAATTTGCACTCTCTGGGTCCAGGTATCTGTTTCCCGGATCTAGAGTTCAACATTTCTTCTGAGGTGAGAATTCATTGCATCTAGGAACCACTGTCTTTGTATGTAATCCAAGACAGATTCTCTAGGCAGGGGTGCTCTTGGACCTTCTAATTCACCAGCAATCTTTGATATCCTGGCTGGCTTTCCTCCTGTAGTTTGTGATACCTTCTGCCACTACTAGAATAGGTCATCTGTATTGGTAGATGCTTCAAAGAGATGAGTGAATCAGTTCTGAAAGGTCTCAGGGTTTGGTGTATCATCATGCTCATCGACTAGTAGCATGTATGCATTGTGTGCTTGCTTCTCAGTATAGGCTGTACAGTAATCAATCACATCTTCTGTATCATTGTTGATAACATATTTTGAGAGGTACTTCTTTACTTCTCTGATCCACTTCTTAAGTCCATTGGGTTTCAGGTCATTTCCTTCCCTACTGAACTTCGATGTGGGAAGGAATTTGATCTTTAGTTTTGAGGTTGCGTCATCAGTAGATCTTTGTACTGTATTGCCCATTCCTACTCCTCCTGGTGGTGATACTGGGTCTTTCGGAGGTTGTAAACCATCTGGCTGCTTGTCCTTGCCTTGAGGTATGTTGGGTTTGGTTGGTTTAGTTAGTAATTTCAGGAATAGCCCTAGAGGTAGTATTTACTCTCTGGATGCTGACTGAGTTGCTACTTGGCTTACAGTCTGAGATTGAACTCTTCTTCTGAAAACTGTTCCCAATAGGCTTCTGGACCTGTGACTGATTTCTGGGCTGTGGTCTCTTGCTGCTCACTGGAGGATCTGTTCTACTGTGAGGTCCTCCTCTAGGTCAGAATTGAGGTTAACTGGTTGTAAGGTACTTCCAGCTTGTGCCGAAGCTTTGGTCTTTGAGTCTGAGTTGCTATCTGTTGCCAAAGAGTTCTGGGGGAACCCTAGCCTGTGAGGTGGTCTAGATATCCTTCTGGACTGGGTCCTTCAATGACCGCTTTGTTCTGAAATTGTGAATGTAGCACCTGAGTTGGGAGTGTCTTTTCCTTCTGCTCCTGCTTCTAACTAGTTATCAAGATACAGGAAGGGTGATCAATCCTACTGGGTGTTCTCATTCCAAGAACCTGTAAGTTTCTGCAGAGAGTTGACTTACCTGCTGAGGCAAAAAAATGTAACAGGTAGTAACCTGTATGAACAATACAATAGGGATTGGTGGTAGGCCAGCTAGCATTCAATTCCTAAGGGAGACTTGAGAGGTAAAGACAAGAAGGTCTTAGAAGAAGTGAAGGGGAAAGGGAGCAAGAGAATTGCTATTCAACCAAGTAGATTTCTTATCTAGGTTCTATCTGAAGTCTGGCAGTTCCTGCTTGTCAGGAAGCCTGTCTTAAATACATAATTTCCTCCACCCAAATGTAGAGGTTCCTGATATTCTGCAACCACTGTCATTACTGGTAAGTGTACACGACCGGAATCTTGTAATCTTACCAGAATCCTGAAAGCCTAAGGTAACCCTTCACCCAGGCCTTATCTCTACCACTGGTATATGTGACCATTCCTTCCCTTGGAATCCCTTGGGCAAAACCTTGCCAATAAAAGAGCATAACTAATACAAAACATAAAAAGTTACTGGAATCCTATTGATACTAGTAGTGAAACAATCAATCAATCAACATAAGCAAGAACAAACAAAATAACATAACAAAGGAAAACATAAATATAACCAGTATACAGTTAGTGGAATACATACACATATTACAGTAGGCTATTGTTTGAAATAATCTTGATTTCTACAAATGTTTTGTACACATATGTACAAATAACCAATGACTATTGTTTGAACACATGAATGTGCCAAAGTATACTATTATTTCTACACATGTTTTCAGAATAATGTTTTGTTAACCTCTTTTACCCTAATAAACTCACAATGTTTAATATTTTTCTAGAAAAGTAATTTTGAAATAAATGAAATAAATGAAATAAATGAAATAAATGAAATAAATGAAATAAATGAAATAAATGAAATAAATGAAATAAATGAAATAAATGAAAATAAATGAAATAAATGAAATAAATGAAATAAATGAAATAAATGAAATAAATGAAATAAATGAAATAAATGAAATAAATGAAATAAATGAAATAAATTTATTATTAATCTATAAATATAAGATAATTTTAAACTTAATTCATAACCACAATTGTCATTATGAGTACAGAAATGAATTACAGCAATCTACCAGCTATCATGTCAATCAATTACAATGAGGAAGAAATCAATGATGTACTCCAAATTGCTACAATTGCACTTCAAGCTTTAAGTACACTATCAACTCTGGAGAATGAGATAGAAGAGGTTAATTGATGTAAATCCCGCATTGCACACCATAATTCTGCACTCAGTGGTCAACAATATACTGTTAAGCTTCTAGCCTTACCAAGTACAATTTGAATATCTGAGTGTTTATATATGCTCTTGGCTGTTTTTATCTCAATTTCAAACTGAATGTGGGTGAAGGATCTTCTTCAAAATATACAACACATGACTGTTGAGCATCAATTACATATCTTCATATATATTACAATAGCTAGAGCATTAAATCATGCTACCGAAGAATGTTTTTAGCACTCACTGGAAATCATTTCCAGAATCTTTAAAACAGTCCTCAATGCAATAAATATCCTGACATCAGAATTCATAAAACCTGCATCACCAATTAATACAAATCTTGATTTGTTATTGCCCAAAATTGAAAACAATCCAAAGTTTTTGTTAGGCATATGGAAAAAAGGGCCAAAGTTACCCGGCTTTTACTCAGGATTATTTCTACCATACCCCTGCAGCCCCCATGTAGGCACCAGGCGTCATCACGGTATTACGGCCGAGTTGCGTCCCGACACTTTAACAACAATAAATGGCACCTTCAGCATAACATCATATATGTCGTCGCCATCCGACCGACCGGATGCTGTCCATAGGATATATGAGAGGGCACCTTTGGCGACTCATGAGAAGTGACTCGAAGGAATTTGGTTAAGTTTTGAGCGAGCTATTATCCTGTACATTAGCAGTTAAATATTATGGCTGATAAGTAATGGGACGATTTGGGAAGGAATTGTTAGTGACCGAATATCATGAGCCTATGGTATCAAAGGGTAGCCATAAGAGCTGAGCCTCTTGCTTTGAAAGAAGTAGTGCCCCAAGAGGGTCTACTTGAGAATCAATATGAGAGAGTTTTGCCTGACAAGCTATTGGCTTGATTGCCAGCAAAAGGACCTTCATATCTGATGGGCTTTGCAATGCATAAATATGCAATACAATAGTCACGCTCATTCATTAAAGCTGATCACTTTATATTTTGAGGCAGAATGATTGGCATAGTTGCTATTAGGGTGGCATGCTCAAATTAAGTTCATAGGGTAAAGAGATCGAAGACTACCTAATGGCGGAGTGTTCGTACCCTCAGAAACAAATAGGAGTTCAGAGAGATCGAAGCTGAGCAAGGCAAATATTCTCAGGGTCAGGAGTGTTCACACTTAGGAAAAATAAGAGTTTTTGACAGAGGTACTTAGATAGTATGGGAGTTGATTGTAGCCCGCGATAACCCAGACACAGAATATAAATATCGAGGTACTCCCAGCTATTTCAGACATCAAGCAATGGAGAAGAGATCTTATTAAAATATTTATTATCTACTCTTGAAGAAACTTATTATGTGCACAACTATCTGAACCTACCTTGATGATCTTCGTCTTTGCTTTACTTTATCTTACCTTACTATACCTCAAGAAGTATACAGTCTAGACCAACACCTACCATCTACAGTTGGGCTACCCTGTAACAGTTTTTCCCTTTCTTCCAAAATTGCCTTAGTGCAATTGATGACTCTCTTATTCTACTTAGCACTACACCAACTGATGCTCCATCACACTGGACCCACAAGGGCTTTACAGCACAGAATGTATTCATCACATACTCATTTGATTATATAATACAATTCTAACTTTCCAGCTAGGAAGGGTCTGTACATGCCACCAATATTCTGGCAGATGCTATGGTAAAGGGTTTAAAGTACCTGCTGGAAAGTATTATTTGGCAGATGCAGGTTATGGCATTACTGTCCAGTTTCTTACACCCTATCATAGAGTCTATTACCATCTGAGAGAACAGATTGTAAGCAATCAAGTATAAGGTTTTCTTATTTTATAGTAATGATATTTTTATATGTATTTTTGTATATGTCTCAATCCATTAACTAATCACTAATTTGTCTCTCATTTAGGCCTCAAAATGCAAAGGAACTTTTCAACCTGAGATATGCATCTGCAAGGAACTGTGTAGAAAGAACATTGGGTATTTTCAAGAGCTGATTTCAAATTCTCAAGCATTCAACAGGATATGATAGTGAGAATACTGCAGCCTTATTCAATTCTCTTTATTACATACATAATATGATTAAGTATAAAGGAATTTCAGTAGATGATAAGGAAATGCCTTAGTCAGTAGAGAAGCAAAACCAGCAACTAGAATTAGAACAGATAGAGGCAGAAGTATTAAGTATGAGAAGGATGAAAAAAAGGTTTGAGGAATTCAGGGATCAAATTGCAGATATGATGTGGAGAGACTATTAAATAATTATGAGAAGTAGGTGATTTGAATGCATGGATGAGGATTAATATATATTAATCTATTTCATTCAAATTAACTGCAGATTTAAGTCTATTTGATTGAATACAGGAGGTTGTTATGCCATCTTGTAAATTGCCCACTTCAACTATCTTTCTCGAAGCTCCCCAGTTAGTCCAAGCAATATTACACAGTAAATTAGAGTATTCTCCAATAAATCAATTGCATCAGTAACCTCATTCACATTAAACTTGCTATCCTTGTACATCTCCATCAATAGTGCAAGTGCATCTCTGTAGGGCTGGAACTAGTTGGGGATTGGTACTTATTGGGTTATTGACGTGCTGGAATTATTTTGATTGAAGGCTAGTTGGTCCTCAGTAAGTTGCATGCGTTTACTAGCTTGAGCTTTGGTGATAAAGTTTGAGACTTCATTCAAAATTCATTCTGCAAATGTGGCCATCGATGACTGCTGAGGGACTACAGGTTTCCTACATCTATGCTTGTCTTCCCTGCTGGGTGCCCCAGTATAACTAGGAGTACTAGTAGTCAGAACAACCTCTCAATAGCTGAATAATGACCCCTGAGTGCAACTCTCTGGCTTGAGAGCCCTCATTAGACCTGGACAAACTACATTGTCTATCATCTCCTGCTGATGAAGAATATATGAAATATCCCTCTCATACCAGTCAGGATTTGCATCACCACCCAGTATTTCATTAGGCAAAGTGCTATCCTCTCCATGGGAGAATACAGCATTTTCCACAAGCTTATCATAGTCTATAGAATGCCTGTTACAGGCTCCTAGTTGGCTACTAGATAATGGAATAGCCTTGCTTCCAATTGCTGAGGTATTGCAAAAGATTTCATCTAATATACTGGCATCATAATTCTTGAGGGAATGATGTTTAAATTCAGCTACTTTAGGGAAGTTCTAATATGCAAATCACTGTTAACTTCTCCAATCTCATTCTTTCAAAACACCAAATTATACCTTTAAATAATCACTCCACATACTATTAGATGCAGTGATAATGTTTACATTACTATCCCATCCGAAGCCCAATGAATTCAACAAATGAGTAAAAGTTTTCTACTTCTGCTTCATCTATCACAATTAATAATCAGATTAGTTGAGACTTTATATTATTATTATTGACAAGAGTAATAGACATGCTTCTTACTATATTTATATTAGTCTTTAACTGCTGCACTATCTTTTATTCCTCAATTACACCCTTGTTGAATTCTTCCATAATCTCCTGCCACACCTCTTTTTTAAATCCATTGTCTAGTTTTTTCCCCTTCTCACACTGAGATAACATTCCATCGATTAGCCTTTGATCAGCATATTTTATCCATACAGCCTTGTGAGTACAGGGAGTATTTGTAGCAGACATTGTAGGTTATAGGAGTAGGGGATTTGTTTGTTGGGGAAACAGGATCATTGGTATAGTAGCAGAATTACCAGTAGGACAGGGTTGTTGTCTCATATAGATCAAGAAATAAAAGTCCAGGAATTAACTAAGACTGCTAACATTTAGAATATAAAACTGCTTATCTAGAAAACAGAATTTATATAAAAATAACAGGTTTCATGGCATTATATAAAGACCTTAATATTCAATTCCTTACAATCTTATTTTGAAATTTCTATAAATAATCATCTTATTTTATCTCTTTTATTTATTAGTCTATACTAAAATATTTACTGGTTATTAATAGAGGATATTTAAATTCAAATATATATTAATTGTGGAGTTAATATTTTAGTAATTAGGGAAGCAAATTTTGATATTATTTCAACACATGTATTCAAACAACAGTTTTGTCATGTGTACAAACAATACTATACCAAACCCAATCGTTATTACCACACATGATTTGGCCCAAAACATGTTTTGAAATCAAGATTATTTCAAACAATGGACTGTCAAACACCATCTTAGTATTAGATGAAATATACAAGAGGTTGCATGAAGAGAAAAGAGACTTACTCTCTACACTTAAACTTATTTAAATAGAAATCTGTAACCACCCAAACTCTGAAACACATGAAAACAGTCACAACACAACCACTCTATCCTAATACCCTCTATTTAGTCCTTTATAGTGAATAACTAAGTTAACAAAATATCTAAACTAATGGTAATGCTATTTCCCATAATAAAGTATACTCATAATTAAATTAGAGTAGTGATGGGTGAGAACTGTCCGGATATGATATTCTACTTAAACAATATGGGAGTTCCACTCTACTCTGGCAATCAACTACCTCTCAAGAAACTTACTGAGTGAAGTTGTTGCTTAATAATATTAAGTTTTACTGTTTTGATTCTTCTTACTCTACTGTTGATTATTGTTTTTGATCTTTGAGTCACTTTAGTGTGGTTGTGGACTTAGGATCCATCTTCTCTTAAGGCACTCCCATTGCAATAGGATGCAGCAAGACTGCTATAAAGTATATAACAATGATTGGGAACCCATATGTTTTGAGCTCAAGAGTTAGATATACAACTACACTTCGATACAGTCTATACCATGATACACTAATTGCTGGAACTTCAACCTAGTAGGATATCAGGAATATCAGAATGTGTTGCTAGAAACTGACAGCTGGTTTGACTAGAGCCAGATATTTATAGCTCAAGAGCTTCAGTTACAAGATTCAGATCCTCTGAGTCCAGATGATTCATATGATCAGACTGTAGGACCAATGGTGGACAGAGTAATGATTTCTTCTCTATCTTGCAGCTCTCATTGAGCCTTAGAGATTTTTATGAAAGGCAAGTAGCACCAGTGGGGATGTTATCATAGGTCAGCTGATGATGAGTATGAGGGGGTGGGACTATCACTAAGAGTGATTAAGGAGAATTAAGAACATGTAAAGATTATGAATAATAGATTTAATTTAGCTTACTATGATAACTATAATAGAAACTCAAGGATGTAGTCTAAAGGAATAATCAGGATAATATTCACCATAGAATCTATAAAAAGCAGTCATCTAGAGGGTGTCAGAGCAATCACAATATAGTATATCAGATATCAGGAGGAAGTTAGGAAGATTGGACAATATCAGTTGCAACATGCAGACAGCATTAGGGGTAATTCACTACACTTTGGAAGGCATCCTGAGGAGGTTCAGACATAAAGTAGTAGTATCAAGATGAGACATTGGGGTCAAGGTGAAATCTGAACACATCGTGTACTTATAAGCTGGCCAAAGTCTGGCAGTCATGTAAGAAGGAAAGGAGGATAGCTTCCAAGGTAAAGTCTAAGAAACATGCCAGTAAGAAATTAGGTGATATTAAGGCTTTTACTGAGGATGTTAACAATACTTTAAGGTTTCTTAGTAATATAGAAATCAAGTTTAATTATTTCAGTGAGTCTGTCAATGAAGACATGGACAAGATTAACTTAGTTATCACTCTCATAGAAGGCTCTACCAACAGTTGGTATATGGGTCTCCATTAATACATTAATGAGGAGACCATACAATGAAGCAGAATGCTCTTTAATCAGGACAATACACTTCATACCTGGGAGGGTTTCTGTCATCATTTAGAAATCAGCTTTGGAGGCTATGCCAATCCTGACCACTCTTTAACTGAGTAGACCTCATTGGAGATGAAATCCACCAACTAAATAAGTACTTGGACCAGGTCATTAATCTAATGACAAAATTAGGGTATATTGGTGGAAGAGAAGTTAAAGACAAGGTACATATTGGCATCACATCAGAACTGTAGATAGCCTGGGCTTAGAAGAACCCCCATTCTAAGGATATCAATGAGTACCTCAATCTCCTAAGGAAAACTGGCCATGACCTGGAAGACAATACATACTTTCGCCAAACTGTAGTTAAGGAAAAAGGATCTTGTCATAATAAGAATATAGACAAGCATTCCTTAAAGAAGCAATAGCAGGAAGGAAAAGGTTTAGGTAATATTGAGCCTTGTAATAGACACAGTATGTATTAATGTAGTTTTCATCAATGGGAGACTGTTGAGCTACACAATGGACTCACAGTCTCTTTTCATAAATGGAATGGTGTTGAGCTTGGTAATGTACTTATAGTCTATTGATGGAGTCATTATCATAGAGTATGACACCTGATGAAGCAAAGATAAAGTGTACCCTCCATAGTTTTTTCATGTATTTCTTGCATAAATCACCTTTACTGTTTATTTGTTTCTATATTTTGCTAGGAGAGGATATTATATATAAGGAGGCTCTATACTCCTCTAGGAAGGGCATGATTCAGGATATCAATCAATTATTGATCCAACGAAGCATATACAGGAACAGAGTCAGTCGCATTAACAGGACATAAATCCTCCAATAGAAATTCATCTTTACTCTTCATCCACACTTTGCTTTTTGTATATTATTGCTTCCTTATTTCTCCTACACCTTTAAAACTGCTGTGTTTTATTTTGCTTTAGATCAATTAAGATCAGTAGCTGTATTTATTCCAATTATCATCACCCACAAAAATAAGCTTTGAGATTCTTTAGCCTTACACATGCTACCACAGCTGGTGTCCGAAAGGTAAGGAGGCTCTTAGAACAACAGCATCTACCAAATATCAAGTGATGGAATCTCACAAAATAAAACTACCTCAATATAACTTCCTCCTATAAGATACCTTGACACTTATCTCCAAGCCCATATCACTCCCATCGCCTACCAATACACTCAGAATGACTCCCACCCTGTAGCGAGTAGACCTATTACCCACAATCGCTCACTCTGCTCGTGATTCCTTACCTTTTAGCCCACCACTTCTGGTCCCACCTGATTCTCCTACATTAATTGACCATTAGATGATCATATCAGAGCATGCACATATCAAATTTTCAGGGCAGCCTGGGGGGAATGTGGAACATTTTGTGTAAGGATTTACCTTACCCAGTTCAAGGAAAGATGAGAAGGCAGGAGCTCAGGCAACAAATGCAAACAAATCTGGTCAAAGCAATGTGTACCAAGTAATAACCCACCTGAGGACTAGAAGCCAGGCAGCTAAGTTTGTTGCTTACTTGTCAGATGAGATCACAAATGATTTTGCCTTACTATGTATAGCTTTGCCTGAGAGATTTGAAAACTCGGTTGAGTTGGAAGAGGAGTAGCAGCAGGTTAAGCAACTATTCTTAAGTCTATGACAAAAGAGGGGACAGTTCATTGAGAGTTATATCCACCTCACGAGGAAAATTGCTAGTAGTATATCTCTCAAAAATCAGTAGCTTATTGTGACACAGTTTGTGAAGTGGTTAGACTCACAAGAGTTATAGGTGCAGGGTATGAGCAGCTTAGCTATTAGGCCAACAGTCAGAGAACCAATATCTAAAGTACAAAGGATTATAGATGTATTAGACATCAACATTCTTTGGAGGACTGGAATTGACTCATCAGATGATAATAACAGTAATGATGATTATGACAATGGGGATGATGAAGATTGTTGCTGGGGTAAAAAGAAGTTGAAGAAAAGATTCAAGGGGAGGAGGAAGGACAAGGAGGAACTGAAGGTAGAGAAAGAGATGAAGCAAGAAAGTGAGAGAATTAGAAGGGGTCTTGAAGAGCTACAGGAGATGTTTATGAAGAGACAAGTTATTGAATCTAAACCTACTATTTCGCACAGAGTACTAGACCCCCCATGCCCACGGTTGAAGTATATATAGTAGCAAATTGACTAAGACTACCAGCTGAGTATGCTCAAACAAGATTACAATAGTTACAATAGCACTCCAGCAGATTAGAGGAGACAAATAGTACATGGTCCACTGTATATCGAGAGGTTGGAACCTGGGGATGGGGCCAGAGTGAAGCTGCTAGGTCAGAACAGCCATGGACACCACATGATAATAGATATGCAGATGGTAACATGCAAGGATATGGGGATCACTAGCCTTATGGAACAGGGTATGACAAGAACAGCCAAAATGGAAGGGCTGTAGTCAGGCTACAAGGATATGGTAGGAGAGACTACTCTCAGCTGATATGTTATCAATGGAGTATCATCAGCCATCTTTGCCATGAATACCATCAACTGCCCAGAGGAGCAATGCTATACAGCAGGCTGGATGAAGTAAATCAAGCCAAGAAATGGGAGGAAGGTTTAAGTAACAGTCATGTAGGCCAATCCAACAATGTTGCACCAAACCAAGCCCATTATGATAGGTAGGATGCCTGAAGTGAAATTGACGCGAGAAAAGATATTGCTAGGCTGCTGGGTCTGAGTAATTAGTGCTAGGGCCACTTAGTTATGATGCCTAATACAGCATCTAAAGCAAATATTGATCATTACTCTTCAGCCATGAATGGAATGGTAGTCAAAATTGAGACACCAGTTGAGGCTGCAGTAGATACTCCAGGGCTACATGTTAACTTAGATTTTGTCACTGTCTTAACAGTGGATGAATCTATTATGACTCCAAGTATTACTGAAAGCTCTAGGGAAGCAATGGCGGGTGAGTTGGCATGGTTACAAAGTCAAGTTGTTGATTTCTCTGGGTCAGGGAGTTGAGCACTACCTAGACAGAAGCAGAAGCTCAGTCATGAGGTAGTACCAGAAAAGCTTACAGCTCAGAAAGCAGTCATAAAGAAATATACTGAGTAATGACCAATCTGACTCATGGTTAGTCATCCAGCATTTGGTACAATTGCTAGCTTTTGAGATACACCTGTAACTGGACTTACATGGGGACTGTAATGGGGGTGCCCTAAGGGAAGATGGATCACAAGTTCACAACTGTACTGAAGTGACTCCAAGATCAAAAGTGATAATCAACAGTAGAGTAAAGAAGAATCAAAACAGTAAAACTTAATATTGTTGAGTTGCAGCTTCACTCAGTAAGTTTCTTGAGAGGTAGTTGATTGCCAGAGTAGAGTGAGACTCATATATAGTTTAAGTAGAATATCATATACTGCCAGTTCCCACCCATCACTACTCTAACTTAATCATGAGTACACCTGTCTCCCCCAGGTTGACCAACACAGACCACCCAGGAAATTATTCCTTCATGGATATTAGTTAACTTTGGCTAAATCTCCTTCTAATACCAAGTATTTTAGCACTGCATCTCTAATACAATCGCAGGAGAAATACTCTTCATATCGTTGACATGCAAGGGGTGAACTATCATGCAACTGAGGAGACATACCACTGATGAACTCTGATACCCATATGCATTTCATCTATGTAAGACTTTAGTAGACATAGGTCTCACAATTGAGCAGAACCTTCTACTTCATTCTAATCAGGTCTTTGCCTGATAGGAAAGTCTACTCAGCTCCCCCAGTAGGGTACCTTGATAATTGGCTTGGTAGGCACTACCCATGGTCAACTCCCTGAAAGCACCCCTACCATGATAAGAATCATGCTTTTAGAGTTCTCAAATAACCCTAATAGTCTTATAGCGATTGGGCACGAGTTATGCCATTGTACGATTCACCTGCCCAGAGATGCTTCAACATCTTCCAGGCTACCCTGGGACTACCTGCAAGGCTCATGACTACCCCACCAGTATTACCATAGTAACTCCTTTGGCTCTTGTCTGGTTTGCACATATTTGGTACCAGAAGATAGCCCTTCCTTTGGAGCACACTCTATGCCTTCTCATATATCCTACACACAGTATCTGGTCAGATGGACAGTCCCAACATATATAGTATTACAAGAGTGCCTCCACTCAATTTCTTTTGTTAGGAAGGGAGCAACTCAACAACCATAAGCCATGATGTGTGACCCTTATATTGGAGTGGTAGGAGGGTGTTAGGAATACCTCTGTAAAATCTGGGAGCATTCGGAGCCCTGTAGCTCCTCCAATAGCCCCTCAAAGTCTACCAGGTTTATAACTTTTGAATTTTACTGGAGTGCCCAATCCATTTAGCATCACCCCCTGCCCCAAATATGTACCTCTATATACTAGGTAGGGTAACTTGGGTACCATGTCAGGGTAACTAGGACCTTATGGAAGAGTAACTTGGACCTCATGTCAGGGTAACTCAGGCCTCATTACATGAGCCTTCCCTGAGCTTGCCTTCTGTACTATAATCTTATAGCATGCATAGTCATCCACTATAGTGAACCAAACTATCCTTACCCATCAACCTCAGGGTCTCCACTATTGATGTAAGAATAGTTTACTGTAAGATACCTTCTGGTGAGTTATTACATGACTCTCCACTTCTCTAAGGTCTGTCCTGAACCATTAGCGACATCTCTTATTTGCAGGTCTTAGTATATCCATTACATGGTGATCCTATGGTTTGGATGGATACCCTCTGTGGAAATTATTCAGGGCCTCTGTAGCTGTCCATTCTATGATCTTGAAAGGTTCCCATAAATTCTCGTCTGGTCCATAACCTTCCCATGCTACTAAGTACTGGCCAAATCAGTGGTAGGAGATCATCTTTATTCCACCATACCAGCAATTATCCAGGATAGACTTGACAACATAACTTAGCTTGTTATCAATTATCTCTGGTAATGGAACCTCCCTCTGGGGTCTTCCTACTGGGTCATCTTGACATAGTTCTAGTAGACTTACATTGAATATGGGGTGGATTGACTAATGAGCTGAGAGTTCAAGCTCATATGCACAGGACCCTACTTTCATTTAACTACAAATGGGCCAAACATTCAGTGGTCCAACTTCTCCATTGGCCTCTTTGTCCAGATGTTCTTTCAGTTCAACATTACATGGTAAGCCTTTTTCACGACTCTATTGGTCACATCTTCCATTGTCATGTATTCTGGAGATGGTAGCCTTTTTTAGTCATGTGATTTCCATTGACTTTCTTGTGTCCCTTATAAGGTTTCTCTAAGATCTTGCCATGAACCTTCCCAGTTCTGTACTAAGAGCTCACTACTTGGATGAATCTCTTGACTTTCTGGAACTATGCCTGACCAGTTAGTATGAGGGTTGAATCTGTAGTTAATCTCAAAGGGAGACCTCCTAGTAGATTCTGAAGTTGAAGTATTATATGCATACTCACCCAATGGTAACAAAGACACCCAATTGTCCTGCTAATATGAGTAATAGCTTCGAAGATATTGTTCCAAGGTCTGGTTTACCCATTCAGTCTGCCCATCAGTTTCTGGGTAGTAAGGTATTGATATATTGAGCTTGATCTACAGTAGCTTCATCAAGCTTGCCCAAAGCTTAGAGGTGAACCAGCTATCTCAGTTGGATATTATCAATTCTGTGAGCCTATGTAGGTGCCATATCTCCTTCAGGAATATTAATACCAACTTTTCTATAGACACCTCTATTGTTAATAGTATGAAGTGTGTCATTTTTGAGAATTGATCAACAATAACCCATATCTTTGTATATCCCTCTGACTCCTGTAGTACTACTATGAAGTCCATAGAAATCACATTTCACGGTATTATTAGCACCTCAGTTGGTTCAAGGAATCCAAATTTCTTATCCCAGAGTATCTTGCTCCTCTGACATGTATTGCAAGTATGCATATACTCCATGATGTACTCATCCATCTTTGGCTAATAGAAGTTTGTCTTGATTCATCCAATTGCCTTGTATGTCCCAAAGTATCCTACAACAGTTGAATCATGTTCTGCCTCCATGATTGTTTGCTTCAACCCTTTTGCCTGAGTATATGCCACATATTCTTATAGAGTAGTAAGTCCTTCTCTACTGAAAAACTACTAGGTTCAACATCTTTCTGCCTATTGATAACTGACTTGAATATACTCAGGTACTTGTCATCTGTACTAGTTGCCTTCTTAAGTACTTCTAAAAAGAAAGATTGCAACTGGTAGCCTTGGTAAGATTACAACACCTGTGGTCACAAAATTTCCTGCTCCTCATTTACAACCTATTGACCATGTTGGAAAAAGGTTGTTTCAGGGTTCAATTGAGAATTACCCCCTCTTTCAAGGTGGTAGTCCCTATGCCACAACAAAGCATCAGGCTTCTTGTTCAACCTGCCCTCATAGTAGATAACCCTAAAATTAAACAGTTGCAAGAACTACACCCAGTGGTATTGCTGTCTATTTAATATCTTAGTACTATCAAAGTATTCAAGATTCTTATGATTAGTATATATAACAATCTGATTGGTAATAGACGTCAGTAAATGATCCTATTCATTAAATGCTGCTACAATTGTAGTCATTTCCTTATTATGGACATCATAGTTCACCTTTGCTAGTATGGACTTCCTAATATGATAGGCCACTAGGTGCCATTTCCTATCTTCATGGAGCTGGGATAGAACAGTGTTACAAACCTAGCATGGAAACAGGTTTTCATATGACTCATGATTATGAGATCATAGGTTTGTAATAGTTTCATGCACATGACCAATTAGGTCATGTGAGTCTCACACATGACTTGCACTTATGAGTCATAGTTGTTATATTTGATTTGATTGTGCAATAACTCATTTGAGTTATATGATTGTTTTGTGCACATGACTTATTTAGAAGTCATGTGAGTTTTGCACATGACATATTTAAGGTCATGTGGTTATTATGTTATGTGAGTGTATGAGTCACGATTGTGACTCATAAAAGTTATTGATTTGTAAGTGGGTTAGGAGAAGGACTATATAAGGAGGAGGGTACAACGTAGTAGTTAGTTCTTCATACAACCACCGAAGTTATTTCCTAGATATAACTTTATAACTTTATGAATATAAAACACCTTTACTCTCATTACTCACGAAACCCAAAGATATCTTCCTTATAGGACAAGGAAGAAGTAAACGAACAAACTCAAGTCTTAGTAAGACTAAGCAAAGAAACAAATAGAGATAAGTATTTAGTCTTAGGAAGACTAAGAAAAGAATAATAAATACTACTTAGAGCATTTATTCCCCATCCATACTATAATGTATTAACTCTATATTATTGTTGCCTGTTGCACAATTATATAATAGGAGTGATCTCATAGGCAATCCTAACATTTGGTTACGTCTTAGCAACACCCAACGAAAATATAAATTTTGAAAATGAAGACCAATCTTTAGGACTTCCAGAAGTAGCACAAGCACTTGCAAGAACAGCCTTGGAAACCAGAAGAACAGGAAGCCCTGTTACATCAGAAGAAAGATCAGAAGAAGGATCTACATTGTCGGAAGAACAAGAAGACCAAAGGATGTCGGGACCAGCAGGAGGTATACCACCAGCAGGGGAGAGAGGGGAAGATGCCCAACCAATACCAGAATTAACAGAAGAATAACTCAGACAAATAATCCAAGCTATGAGAGGAGGAACAAGGAAACCAAAGGTCAAAGAACCAGAAACCTTCTCGGGAGATAGGGACAAAATAAAGAACTGGCTGGCACAACTACAAGTCTACTTTATAGCAACAGGGTGGGCTGAAGGACATGAGGAAGAAAAAATAACATACACCTTGAGCCTACTAAGAGGGGATGCAAGCAGTTGGCTCACACCATATACGGAAGGAACCAGGACAGCAACCTGGCAAAACTGGCCAGATTTTGTGGAAGTACTACAAGGTCAGTTTGGGCCAGTAGACCCAAAAGGAGAAGCAAGGATAAAATTAAGGGAATTATTACAAGGCACCAAATCAATGACAGAATATTGGAATGGCTTCCGATTAATACTAACAGAAGCATACATGGATGAGGCTACAGCAAGCGAATGGTTATTCCAAGGTATGAACAAAAAATTACAGGATGAATACAGACACCTGGATCAGGTACTGGAAGGACCAGAGGCATTGGCAAAATGGGCAATAGAAAAAGAAATGAGGTTGGCTACTATCAGACATCTTCAAAACAAAGGAAGCAAACAACAAGAATGAGAGATCCCAAGGAACACCAATGGTGCCTATAGAGCTTCCCCTAGTGTTGCCCCCAAGGGAGAACCAATGGACCTAGATGTGACAAACTGCAGAAAACTCCAGAGGCTACCTAATAAGGAGTTCCAAAAGTGAAGACAGGAAAAGTTATGCTTCCAGTATGGGAGCAAAGGACATTTTGCATGAGACTGCAGGGTCAAAAACATCAAGATACGAGCAACAGAGGTCGAAAAGGAGGAAAAGAAGGAAGAAGAAACTTTAAATGATGAAAGTCCCCAGTAGAAGATGATCTGAGGGACAACAAACCAAAAACCATCATGAAATCCAAGTTACACTCATTACACTCAATAATAGGCTCTACAGAACTCTTAGATTATGAATCAGATCACATTATGATCAAGGTACAGTCAGTTGTCAGAAGTGTTTGTGATCTGAGACCTGTTTAATTATGATTGTACCATACTAGGGCTGTGCAGTGGGGTAGTGGGGTTGCGTTGTCAATGAGTGAACGAGTAAAAGAATAATTGAACGAGTAAAAGAATGAGTGAATAAGTAAAAGAATGAGCAAGCAAGCCAACCAACCAACCAGCAATGATAAATTAAATTATAGAAATAGGAAATAAAGAACATTAATACTATCTAATACTTTGTATAACCTCCCCTTGCTTACAAAACTGCAGCTACCCTATTAGGCATTGATTTCCACAACTTCTCAAAAAACTCCTCAGGAATTGTCTCCCAAACTAATGGTAATACATGTGCTAGCCTCTTCTTAATAGCCTCTTTTCCTCCTGGGGTATCACCAATCCTAGGATACTGCTAGTGTAATCGCTTTTTAAGCTCAACCCATGCATGCTCAATAGAATTTAAATCAGGGGCATAAGGGAGATGTTCCTTAACTTCAATATAGTTTCTCTCCAACCAATTCATAACATTATAAGCCTTGTGAACAAGAGAATTATCCTGCTGAAAAAGGATATCTTGCATACCAAAAGAGATCATTTAATGAATAACAGGAAAAAGATCTCTTCTCAAGAGCCTAATATACCTGGTCTTATTGATATTTTTAGTAATAGGAACTAAAAGACCTTTTCTCTTACCCCAAAAGCACCCCCAAACCATAAGAGAAATTCCCTTATTCTTCTCCTTTGGATGAACACAATCAGCTAACCACTTCTCTCCAGGTTTTCTGAAAACCCATTGTTGTCTTGGATCCTTGGATTTCTCCACACTGCACTCATCACTTCAAATCACTCCTTTAAAATCCTCAACTGTCCAATCTTTATGAACTGTAGCCCACTTCAATCTATTAGCAACATGCTCAGGCTTGAGCTTGAGTCTTGATTTGGCTAGCCATTTCTTGATATTGCCTTCTCTGAGTACTCTATCCACTATTTTATTTGAAGTTTGTTAGTCAATCATATCCTATCACTCAGGGATGTTCAAGTTTTACCTGTTGAAAGGGAAATACTCAGTAGATATTTATCCCTGAAACCAGATCTGGTCATTTTCTGGTTGGATTTGGCTGCCTGGACAGTTGTGCTACACTGATGACAGCTAAGAACTGGGGTGCAACTAGGGCAAGGAATGTTTTCCAGTGATTGGGGCTCACATGCTCGAGCAAGAAAACTTTTAACTGTTGTCCAAGGCCATCCAATAAGTTGGGCAACAAGGGTAATATTCTGGAGGCAGTAGAAAAAAGCAATAATCATGCCTTTTTCAATGTTGGTCATCTCTGTTCGCAACATTTTAGGAGTTTTTTTTTTTTTTGGTGCTGAAAGGTTTACATATCCAGATTGGTAAACCATAGTTAAAAGATGAAAGCAAATAAATTGAGGAGCAGGTTCTGTAAATTGTGTTATGGTAGCAAGTAACTTTGTGATGCTATTCATGGTCATGACAAACTTAGCAATCTGGCATTTTTGGTGAGGTTGCTTAGTAAGGCAAGACATGTATCATGAACACTTCTGACAACTGGCTGTACAACTTTACAACAAGGAAAACGAAAAATAACAACTAATGCAATGATAGATTCAGGAGCTACAGAAGACTTCATAGACCACAATTTTGCTATGAGACACTATTTACCCCTGAAGAAAATAGGAAAACTAAGAGATATATACACGATTGATGGTACTGTTTCGGAAGCAGGACCTATCACCCAGATAGCGGAACTATCAATAAACATAGACAACCACAGAGAGAAGGCTACCTTCCTTGTGGCTAATCTAGTTAAACATGAATTAATCCTAGGAATGATATGGTTAAAGAACCATGGACCAAGGATTGACTGGATAAAGGAAAAAGTAAGCTTCAACAGTGAAAGGTATAAGGCCATATGCCTAGATAGTTCTCCAATGGTATACACAGTACTGGAGGAACAAGCCATAAGAGAGAATCTAGAAAGCTGCATTCTACTGATCGATATGGAAGAAAACTTGAGGAAACCAGAAAGTCGGATTCCACAGATAGTTGTCATCAATGGACAGGATAACTGGGAAAGCCAATAGGTGGTTATCAAAAAATTAGAAAGAAATACGAAAATACCAACAAAGTGATCGCACTTACCAGCAGGTCATGACTTGCACAGTATAGAGGAAGCAATTGTCCCAGCACATGAACAAAAGCTTATAGGAACGGGGATTGCCATAGGACTTCCTAAGAACACCTATGCTTGTATTGCACCAAGAAGTAGATTAGCGACCAAGAAAGGCCTAACTATTAATACTGGAGTAATCGATGCAGAATATACAGGTGAAATTAAAGTACTATTGGCAAACCTATCAGAAAATGACTACAAAGTTAGCACAGGGGACAGCATTACACAAGTGATAATTGAAAAATTGTCATGACAAACATGCAAGCCATACAAGAAATAAAAGAAACAAAAAGGGGAGGTGCAGGCTTTGGTAGCACAGACAAAAAAGAAGGCCTACAAGAAAAAGACCTCAACATATCCTTCATCTCGGCCAGAGCATTCGGAAAAATGTACCAAAAAAAGGACCAGATATGCATCCTAAGATGGAACGAAAATGAGACTTCCCTATCAGCCACAACAATCAGCATGGAACTTGCTCTAAAAAAAGGCAAGGATAGGGTTAAAACAGTAAAGGAAACAGTCCCAAAGGAATACCATAAATTTTTAGAACTCTTTGAAGAAAAGGAAAGGACAGATTTACCCCCTCATAGATATGGGGATCATAAAATCGAACTAGAAGAAGGAAAGGCAGCTCCGTTTATTACCCTATACCAATTAGGGAAAAGATAGTTGAAAGCTCTAAGAAGTTATCTGGTGGAAAATCTAGATCGAAGATAGATCAAACCATCTTCCTCATCAGCCAGAGCACTAATCCTATTTGTCAAAAAGAAAGACGGGGACTTAGACTATATGTGGACTATAGAGGATTAAACGCAGTATGCAAAAAAGACCGATACCTACTACCCCTCATAAGCGAAGCATTGGACCAGCTTAGAATAGCCAAATACTTTACGAAGCTTGATATCAAAGATGCGTATCAACACATTTGTATACAAAAAGGAGATGAATGGAAAACAACTTTTTGAACAAGATATGGACTATACGAATATACAGTCATACTATTTGTATTAGCCAATGCTCCAGTAACATTCCAGCAATGGGTAAATACAGCCCTCAGCAAATACCTAGATGTTTTTTGTATCACTTACCTAAATGACATATTAATTTATTCTAATACTTTGGAACAACACCAAAAGGATGTTCATAAAGTACTGGAAAAATTAAAAGAAATTGGAGTCAAACTCAAACTGACAAAGTGTGAATTCCATAAAAAAGAAACTGAGTATTTGGGATTCATTATTAATCAAGAAGGAGTTAGAGTGAATCCTATAAAAATAGAGGTCATAAGAGAATGGAAGGCACCAGAAAAAGTCAAAGGAGTACAGTCCTTTGTAGGATTCTGCAATTTTTATTGGAGATTCATAGAACAATTTAGTAGGATGGCCAAACCCTTATATGAACTAACAAAGAAAAATCAGAAATGGGACTGGAGAAAGAAAGCTCAAAAAGCTTTCAAAAAACTAAAGGAAAAACTTATCACAGCACCCATATTATGTCATTTCGACACAGATCAGCCCATAATGATAGAAACAGATGCATCTAATTATGTCTGTTCGGGTATCATATCACAACAAGATGAAAAAGGAGTATGGAAGCCAGTGGTATACTAATCAAAAACCATAACCAAGGTAGAATGCAATTATAACATTCATGATAAAGAATTATAAGCAATAATGGAAGCACTCAAAGAGTGGCGAAAGTATGCAGAAGGAAGTCCTCACACAATAAAAATACTCACAGACTACAAAAACCTGGTACCATTCACTACTACGAAGCAGCTAAATAGGAGGCAAATTAGATGGAGTGAAGAATTAAGCCAGTATAATATCAAAATAGAGTATCGACCTGGAAAGGAAGGAGGAAAACCAGATGTGCTCACCAGAAGGTCAGATGATCTACCAGGAGAAAATGATGAAAGAAAAACTCAAAAGGCAAGGATTCTCTTACCAAAGGAAACCTTTATAGATGAAGGATATGAATCCGGAAAGGAAGAGATCAACAGCATGGAATTACAGGAAACAGAAACAACTATCAAAGATGAAATTAAGGGAAAAACGAGAAAAGATCAGCAAATGAGAAAAATAAAACAAGCCCTCGAAAGAGGGGACAAGGAATTTCTAAAAGTAGCCTCAGAGGTATGTGAATGGAAGGAAAGGTACCTCTGGTATGAAGGAAAGATATGAGTACTGGAAAACAAACCCCTCCGAATGAAAGTGATAGAATGAAACCATGATGCACCACAAAGTGTCCATGGGGGAGTGGCCAAAATCATGGAACTAGTACAACGAACTTACTACTGGCCAGAAATGAGGAAGGATATTAAAAAATATGTCAAAAACTGCGACATGTGCCAAAGGATAAAACTAATACATCATGCACCATACGGACTACTACACCCACTAGAAACCCCTGAGAAACCATGGAAATCGATCAGCATGGACTTCATTATGGACTTACCTGAATCAAATAACTATGATGCAATTTGGGTTGTGGTAGACTGCATGACCAAAATGTTACACTTTATTCCCTGTCGCAAAGATATGAAAACAATACAATTTGTACAACTATTTACGAAAAACATCTTCAAACTGCATGGACTACCAAAAGACATTGTCACAGATCGAGGTTTAATATTCACATCGGACCGATGGAAAGAAATAACAAGGATTAGACATCAATCGAAAATTGAGCACGACCTATTACCCCTAGACAGACAGACAAACAGAAAGAACAAATTTGTTATTAGAACAATTCCTTTGAACATATGTGGAATACTCTCAACAAGATTGGGAAGAATGACTACCTTTTGCGGAGTTCGACTATAATAACTTGATACAAGAAACAATTAAAACCACACCATTTTATGCGAACTATGGACATCACCCTATCAATGAACCTATGGGTCATGAGACAATGACAAAAATATTGAAGAGAGAAGATATGAGTCAACTACATGATATAATCAGGACAGAGATTATGTTGGCACAACAGATGATGAAGGAAAATGCTGATCAACACAGAAAACCAGATCCAAGGCTGGAATCAGGAGATAAAGTCTGGCTGGTGGCCCAAGATATTCACACCACAGGACCATCCAAAAAGCTGAGTTAAAAGAAACTAGGACATTACGAAATAATAGAAAAGGTGAGAAGAAAAGCATATAAGCTGGCACTTCCCCCCTCAGGGAACAACAAATACTCAGTTTTCCACATCAGCAAACTCGAAATTTATCAAAACAATCCCTTACCTTTACAACGAAAAGAACCACCCCCTCCTCTAGAAATAGAAGGAGAAAACAAATATGAACTCGATCAAATTATTGACTCTCGAAGACACTATGGTAAGCTACAGTACCAAGCTAAATGGACAGGATATCACCCTAACCACAACTTGGTGTGGTACCCAGCTGAGAATTTTAGTAATGCCAAACATGCAATCAAACACTTTCATCGAGAAAACCAAGGAAAGCCTGGTCAAAGAGGAAGAACAAATGAGCAACACAGACTGGATCAATGTAGCAGACCTCCCTGCATCCATGCAAATTACACTCGAACAAGAAAAACACAACCAGAAAAGCTGGAATGGTTGCTTTGACGATGGATGTCATGTACAATTTACAGAGAAAGAAGGGGCTGATTACTAGTCAAGAGAAAAACACCGGACACCCCCAGCATGACCACCCCAGTCCCCACCTATGATGAGATAGGAAGAAACCTCACCACCCCCATGTACACCACCACCGTCGCTATGCAACAACAACATCCTCTTGATGGCAAGACAAGTGAAGTTTTCAGGGATGAAAACAAGAAAAAGGGGGGGCAAAAAATCCTGGTTCAAGGTCAAAAAAGAGAAAAAAGCAACTTAAGAGAACCCGGTAGAGGAGGAAATCCCACAAAAACCAATCAGCACATACACACGCAAAGAAATATGTGATCAGGTGGGCAATACACCATTGCTGAAATCAGCAACAATGACCCCATGGCCAAGGTCAAGGACCAACTCCATGGAACAAGACATGATGAAGGACCTATATGATCAAATAGGCCACCTACAAACTATGTTAGATGGATCCTGAATAGACAAAAGACTTTTCGAGGGACAAGCAAAGATGTGGGAAAGAATAGGAAGGACTCTCTAGAAAGAAAAAGCAGATTTGGAGATGAAGTTAAGGGTCTAACAGATAAGAGCAGGATGGGCAGAATGGAAGATGGTAATTTCAGCAAAAAAAGTTGGAAATAAAAGAGAGAGAACAAATTGCTGAAAAAATCGATGGAAAGGAACAATCGGGAACTGTGAAAATTAGCAACATGCCTGAACTGATTGATAGAAAAAAGGGATGATGGACCGTTGGCCTAATGGGACTTAGGCCATAGGGAAGGGGGAGCTAGTTTTACAAACTTAGCATGGAAACAGGTTTTCACATGACTCATGATTATGAGATCATAGGTTTGTAATGGTTTCGCGCACATGACCAATTAGGTCATGTGAGTCTCACACATGACTCGCACTTGTGAGTCATAGTTGTTATATTTGATTTGATTGTGCAATAACTCATTTGAGTTATATGATTGTTTTGTGCACGTGACTTATTTAGAAGTCATGTGAGTTTCACACATGAATTATTTAAGGTCATGTGGTTATTATGTTATGCGAGTGTATGAGTCACGATTGTGACTCATAAAAGTTATTGTTTTGTAAGTAGGTTGCAGGAAGGACTATATAAGGAGGAGGGTATGATGTCGTAGTTAGTTCTTCACACAACCACCTAAGTTATTTCCTAGATATAACTTTACGACTTTATGAATATAAACCACCTTTACTCTCTTTACTCACAAAACTCAAAGATATCTTCCTTATAAGATAAGGAAGAAGTAAACGAATAAACTTAAGTCTTAGGAAGACTAAGCAAAGAAACAAATAGAGATAAGTATTTAGTCTTAGGAAGACTAAGAAAAGAATAATAAATACTACATAGAGCATTTATTCCTCATCCATACTATAATGTATTAACTCTATATTATTGTTGCCTGTTGTACCATTATATAATAGGAGTGATCTCATAGGCGATCCTAAAAAACAGTGCCTAATGCAAAGTCACTTACATCAGTCTCTAACTTTATTGGCCAATTTGAGTCAAAGTGTGCTAGAATAGGGCTGGACATGAATGACTCCTTCAATTGTTCAAAAGCCTCCATGCAGGCAGGTGTCCAGTCCCATTTGATGTCCTTCTTTGTCTGGACTGTCAATGGTCTTGCTATCTTACTAAACCTTTTTATGAACCTTTTGTAGAAGTTAGCAAGACCTATGAAGCTTTGTACTTCGACGATACTCTTTGGACTTGACTAGTTCTTGATTGATTTGACCTTTTCCATTATCATTGATATCCCATGATCAGATATCTTATACCCTAGGAATTCAACTTCCCTCCAGTAGAAGGTTGATTTCTTGATGCTAACATATAAGCCTGCTTCTTGCAGCTTTTCTATTACTCTTCTAACCTGAGTGACATGTTCTTCTATAGTCTCCAAATAGATCAGGATATAGTCCATATAAGTGATGACTCCCTTGTCTAATAGACCTCTGAATACATCATTTATCATACTCTGGAAAGTAGATAGTGTGTTACATAACCCAAAAGGCATCACAGTATCCTCATATAAGCCATACCGACAATGAAAAGCAGTTTTCCACTCTTCACCCTTTGCCATTCACAACTGGTAGTAACCATTTTTCAGATCTAACTTGGTAAATACTGTCACTTTCCCAAGTCTATTGCTCAGCTCATTCATTAGTAGGAGGAGATAATAGCTCTTCATGGTTATCTTGTTCAGTGCTCTATAATTAATATATAACTGTAATGTACTATCTGGTTTTGTTACAAATAATATAGGAGCAGTGGCTAGTGAGCTAGATCTCCTGTTCTTTCCAGTCACAAGTATCTTATCAAGGTACTCACAGAGTGCCTTCAGTTCCTTTTCGGAGAGGGGATAAATCGGGCTAAAAGGAGGAGTCATACCCACCTGCAATTTGATCATATGATTGTACTTGGAATGCTGTAGTTACCACTATATCCTTTTTGACTAAAGACATAACTAAAGTCCCAATATTCTGGAAGGAGCTTTATCATGATATGATTTCCATCTTCATCCAAGAACTTAGCCATCGCATGGAGATGGACAGATCCTTGATCCTCACCTATCATTTCTTGCATGGTAATAAATTCTAATTGCTGGTAACTACATCTGACTAGGCAGTTTGCCTTACAGTACACTGACTGCCAGGCCAGTATACCTTTTTCCCAATCCATGTCTAGGTTATACTCATAGAGTCAGGACATCAGAAGATACCCATCAATTTTGCCCTCTGGCATTTCTTCAATCTCAAAACTCATTCTATTTGAGTGATCTCCACTCTTCATCTTCACCAGCTTGCTATAATAGAGGCCAGATCCACAGATATCATTCCCACTTGCATCTAACCTTGGGGAAGGTATCTTCCTTCAGACACAGAGCATTAGAGTATCCTGTACCAATCAGCTACTGAGCACTGCTCATGTAGTGCCACTATCGAAAAGTAGTACTACTTCTGCACAACTCTTTTTTGCATTCAGTTACCACTCAAGTCTAACCTTTACTAAGATAGACTTTGTATGTCACAGTGGACCTGAGAGTCTCTGTCACTTTCTGGTTTTTCCTTCATTAGACATTTCTAAAATTGATTGAAGTGAGTAGGTAAGTAAAGGTATGGGGTCTCTTGCCTTACAATATAAGAGGGGCCAAAATAAGTCAATAGCAGTTAAGTTATAAAGCGTTTTGGAAAAAGTTAAGTTATAATTGTTATAAAATCATGAGTCAAAGTAGGTAGTGCTGGTTGCTATCATGTCAGCATGATTTCGGGTACTAAACCCTCCTCAGGTAAACTCAGAAATAACTTTCAATTGTATGTAATCAAGTCTTACCTAATGTAAACATAACCAAACCAGATCCAAACAAACCAAGAAAACCCAAACAGAATATAATAAGAAAAACTCAATAGATGCATAATAGAGAGAACCCCCAATATCAAAAACCTATAAGAAAACCCTTTCTATCCTTGACTCCCTTACTCCACTAAGCCTAGTCAATTTTACCTTTCTATACATAGTCTTCGGAGGGTAGACTTATCTTGTCCATCTCCTGTCCATCAAGTTTCATCACTCCAACATGCTATTGTTGGCCTAGGGAATTGTTAGTTGCTAACCAAGGTCTCTTTGGAGGGTTACTTACCTAGCCTGAAGTATTGATATCAACCTTCATTATCTGAGGAGTAGATTCACAGACTTCAAGGATTTTCCTAGTAATAGTAGGAGGGACCTTAATGCACTTAACTTTGTTAGAGGGACTAGATGTATGACCCACCTCTTCCATTGATCACTTGCATGCCTTGACTGGCTTGGAAGAGCTAACAACTAGAGTAACCAAAAGATACTTCCACCAGAAGTGACCTGGTTGTCCACATTTGGTGTATTGACCTAACTTTCAGTGCTTGTCAAGGAGTGTGCTAGGAATATTCATATGAGTGATTGAATACTCTGAATTTTCTGGCTTTGACTGACAGCTGCCTGAAGAGTTAGCAGGTTTGGGATTCTGCTTACCAGAACCCTTTCCCTTCTTCTGTTGCTTCTTTGAGGAATACTTGTCCTTACTCTTATCATGACTGGATGTTTTGTCCTTAACCACTGTCCAGCTAAAGTGTGTATTATCTTCCAAGTCATGGCCAGTTTTCTTTAAGAGATCACAGTACTCATTAACATCCTCAGGATCGGGATTCTTCTGAGTCCAGGCTGTCTGCAGTACTGATGTGATGGCAATATGCACCTTGTCTTTGACTGCTTGTCCATCTGTATAACCTAGTTTGGTCATCAAATTAATGACCTTATGCAAGTACTTGTCTACTTGGCTAGGTTTCATCTCCAATGAGGTCCATTCAGCTAAAGAGTGATCCTGATCGACATGTCCTCTAAAGCTAGTTTCTAAATGATGACAGAATTCTTTCCAGGTACAGAGTTTGTTATCTGGGTTAAATGACATTCTACTTCATTAGGTTGCCTCCTCATTAATATAATGGTGGAGACCTATATACCAGCTTTTGGCAGAACCTTCCATGAGAAGGATAACCAAACTAATCTTATCTATGTTTTCAGTGATAGACTCACAGAAATAATTAAATTTGATTTCCTCATCACTAAGAAACTTCAGAGTATTGTTAACATCCCTGGTAAAAACCTTAATGTTACCTAATTTCTCAGGTTTCTTCAGCTTTACCTTAGAAGCTATCTTGCTTTCCTTCCTACATGACTGTAAGAATTTGGTCAGCTTGTGAGTTCTGTAGTCATAATATCTCTTCTTTGAGTCAGTCAAGTTTGACTTAGGTCACTCAAGGAACTGCTCAAGATCAGGGAGGGAGTCAGTATCAGTGTCTGAGCTACTAGAAGAATTAGAACCACCCTGATCTCCTCCAATTCTAGCGTTTCCACCTGTAGGAGGCCTATTACCTCTGCCTCCCTCTGGAGCATCATATCTATCAAAGGATTCTTGTGAACTATGTGGTCTACTAATGTGGGAACTACCCATAGATGGTAGGACTGGGTATGGTATTGGAGGGGGTATGCAAGTACTATCTGATGAACTCAGAGTTCCTATTACTTACCTAGGTTAGTACTAGGACTGTTGGTATTCCAGACAGGTATCTGGTATGAGTGGGAGTCCTTAGTGGCAAAGTAAGCCACAGAAATGACATGGGGTTTTTTCAACTTCAACTCTTTTCTCTTTAGACATGTCCTGTCCCAGTGGGTATTGAACTGCATGGAAAGGAGGTTTGATACCTCTGTCGACATGGTGATTATATTTATTGAAAATCGAGTTTCCCTCAACCCAACAAGCAGGAGAACAATCACTTGCAAGTGAATGCACCCAAGGCCCCAGGACTGCAAGAAAACCAGAACTACTACCTTAAGGTTTAGGTCCTGGGGCTGGCAGAATGACTATAGGGGTATTTCATGCCAGCATCCATGGTACCTGTCCCATAGGGACCAACATTGCAATACTGAATGGTCTCTCCCCTGTGGGTGGTCAGACCCTAACTGTTGGGGTATTCCTGGCTCCTGAAAGATTCATTGATACTTCTCTGACTGGTGGTGTCCACCTTATCCTTCTTTCCACCCTCAGCGTGGGTCTTACCATAGGACTTAATACCCTGGAGGGACTATTATCTCTACCTCTCTGGGCTCATGGGGTGGGATTGGATGCAGCCTATACAGCTTCTCAAGAGAACTGTTCTTCCCAATTGTTAGTGATTTCTCATATCCATAAGGGAGTGAGATACTGCCTTTCCTCTGCTTTCTCAGGCTGAAACATCTCATGAAGCTTGTGAGCAAAGTTAGGTGCACGTCTTTCAGTAAGAACTAATGGAAGGGGAGGAGCATCTCTCATAATTGTGTTATTATCAGAGTCTATAGCATATCTGCCTTGGATTGCTTTTCCTAGAGCTCCAATCCTGGTGTTTAGCATATTGGTAGTTTGGACATGCTTATAAAATGCAGCCTGTTAATCCAACATCCAACTCTGTCCTATTCTCACTATCTCTTGATGAAACCCAGCTTGTCTTTGCTCATTCCAGAAGTACAACTGTTCCTGAGCTGCATGAAACTAACAACTGATTTCCCAGAAGATATATGGTTCAATATACTTGTGTATAAAGTCTGCAAAGCTGAGACCCTGATTGTCAACACTCATCATCTCAGTAAACTCAGCATCATGGAAAAAGGATTGTATGAGGGCCCTTGAGTCCACAACAACCAATTCTTGATATACTTAAGGAGCTTCAAGAGGAGCAGCTTCAAGCAATAACAGTACAGGTTCCCACTGCAAACCCTGTAGAACTGCAATAATATTGGCTTGTAGGTGTTAGGCAGTATATTCCTATGATACAGGGTCAATAAAACCCACTTCAGAAGACAATTCTTTCCACCAGATGCTTCTTGTACCCGACAAGAGACTTGTACTTGAATATGTCAATGTAGGAAGGTTTTGTGGCAACAGATTTGGGAGATTTAAGCAAGGAAGTTACTTAATAATATACTGTAATGGAGGTGCCCTAAGGGAAGATGGATCCCAGGTTTGCGACTGCACTGAAATGACTCCAAGATCAAAAGCAATCATTAACAGTAGAGTAAAGAAGAATCAAAACTGTAAAACTTAATATCATTAAGCTGCAGCTTCACTCAGTAAGTTTCTTGAGTGGTAGTTGATTGCTAGAGTAGAGTACAACTTGTATATAATTTAAGTATAATATCATATACTGCCAGTTCCCACCCCTCACTACTCTAACTTAATCATGAGCACAACTGTCTCCCCCAATTTGACCAACACACACCACCGAGGACATTATTCCTTTGTAGATGTTGGTCTACTCTGGTTAAATCTCCTTCCAATACCAAGTGTTTCAGTGCTGTATCCCCAATGCAACTGCTGGAGAAAAACTCTTCATATCATTGACATACTACAGGTGAACTATCATATAACTGAGGAGACATACTACTGACAAACTCTCATACCCATATGCATTTCATCTATATAAGCCTTTAGTAGACATAGCACTCATGATTGAGCTGAACCTTCTACTTCATTCTAATCAGGTCTTTGCCTGATAGGAAAGTCTACTTGGCTCCCCCAGTTGGGTACCTTGATGATTAGCTTGGTAGGTACTACATATGGTCAACTCCCCGAAAGTACTCCTACCATGATAAGAATTATGCTTCTACAGTTCTCAAACAACCCCAATAGTCTTATAGCAATTGGGCATGAGTTGTGCCTTTGTGCGATTCACCTGCCCAGAGATGCTTCAACATCTTCCAGGCTACCCTGGGACTACCTGGGAGGCTCAGGACTACCCCTCTGGTATTACATAGTAACTCCTTCAGTTCTTATCCGTTTTGCACATATTTGGTATCAGAAGATAGCCCTTCTTCTGAAGCACACCCTATGCCCTCTCATATATCCTAGGGATAGCATCCGGTCGGACGCATGGCAACAACATATATAGTATTACAAGAGTGCCTCTACTCAATTCCTTTTGTTATAAAGGGAGCAACTCAACATCCATTAGCCCATGACATGCGGCCCTTATGCTGGTGCTGCAGGGGGGTGTTAGAAATACCTCTGTAAAATCCTGGAGCATTCAGAGCCCTGTAGGTCCTCCAATTTCCCCTCAAAGGATACCAGGTTTGTAACCTTTAGAATTTACTGGAGTGTGTAATCTATATAGCATCACCCCCTGCCCCAAGTACATACCTCTATATGCTAGGTAGGGTAACTTGAGTGCCATGTCAGGGTAACTCAGACCTTATGGCAGGGTAACTCAGGTCTCCTTACATGTGCCTTTCCTGAGCCTGCTGTAATGGGTAGTATTGGGGGTCTGGTAGTCCAAGGTACACTACTATCAGGATACTAAACCAAGACAAGGAAACAGGTACTGGTGTACAAGTAACGTGTACTTGTACTCAGAGTTGGGGTCCCGGAGGTCAAATTCAGGATTGACAAGGTGGTTGGTTGGGCAGTAAAAGAAGCAGAGCTGTAATTCTCAAGTACAGGTGTAGTGAGGAAATTACCATGTTGCATAAGGAAGAAAATAAAATACAAGGAAGCACACCCCTTTATACACAAGAAATCCTCCAATCTGATCAGTAAGTGGAGTCCTCCATATAGCTCCAACCCCTCTGCTCCTTTCTATTAACCCCCGTCATACCAACTTTGCAACCAATCCTACTATGCAACCAATCCACATAATCATCACCCAACCACCTTAGCCCTAGTGGCTGTGACACTAGCTGCCCACTCTTATGCTGAAGTCCTCTGAGGTATTACTCTGGTAGGGGACCAGGCTTGTTTGGATATTGGATGTAGAAATTATCAATTGCTTGTAAGCCATTAATGATAGTGGCCAGTTCCTAGGTAGCTTTATCATAGCTCTTCCAGCATACCAGGTACTGCAGGTAGTTCCTTATGACCTTGGCATCAAGTACTTCTTCTACCTGCCACTGTTCTTCACTATCTACATCTACTGGTGGCAGAGGAGGTATGATCTGCCCAAGGAGCAGGTTACTTGAAGCCATATCCAACAGTGATACATGGAACACATTGTGGATCCTCATTGAAGCTGGGAGCTGTAGGCAGTAGGCATGTGTCCCAACTGAGGCAGTTACTGGGTAAGGTCCAAGATGTTTGTTGTCCAACTTCTGGGAGGTGCACCATGCTCATATGTTTTTAGCATTCAGCCACACCTTGTCACCTGGCAAGAAGTGAGGGGCTGGTAGTCATCCTTGGTTGGCATATTCTTGTTGTCAGTCCTGGGCAAATGCTATTTCTGACTATAGGTGATCAAGGATATCATGGATCCAATCTATGAACTCAGCTGCTTGTGGTTCTTCAACAGGCAGTCCTTCTAGGAAGTCCATCTGAGAGTCACAGCCATAGTTGGCAAACGATAATGATAATCTAGTTGTTTCAGAGGCATAGTTATTGGCTGCGAATTCAGCCATAGGTAGCCATAAGGCCCAATCATCTTATTGGTAGTTGACATAGGTGTGTAGGTATTGTTCCATGATCCTATTCATATGTTCAGTTTGACCATTGGTCTCTGAGTGAAAGGCAGTAGACAATTTATATGATATACAAAGTCGCTTGCATACTGCCTTCCAGAAGTCTGAGGTGAACTGGGTACCATGATCAGAGGTGATGGTGAGGGGTAGTATATGGTGTTTCTAGATGTGATGTAAGTATAACTCTCCAAGTGTTGTGGTATCAATAGTTGTACAGCATGCTACCAGATGATGCATCTTGGTTAATTGGTCTACTACTACCAGTATGGCATCATGGTCTTGGCTCCATGGCAATCCAGTGATGAAATCCATAGATACATCTTCCCTGGGCCATTCAGGCATTGGTAGAGGCCATAGGATCCTAAAAGGTACATGTCGGGAGGTGTGGCTGTGTTGGCATTCATGGCAGTTATTTATGAAGCAGATAATGTCATGACACATGCCAGGCCAGAAGAATCGATGGGAGACTAATTTGTGACTTTTTGATCTGCCCGGGTGTTGAGGTGAAGGTTTTTCATGTACTTCCTGAATTATCCGAAGCCATAACTGGTCATGTTGTGGTATGTAGAAGCAGTTGTGATATAGTAGATAATCTCCATCTTGTTTACATTCTGCCAGGGAGATGAGACAGGAATGTTGTTCCTCCCAGTCCAATGCAGCTAGAATCTGTTTTGGTATCAGATCAGCATCATATGCTTCTAGCCACAATAATTTCAAGGGTGACACTCCAGTGGGGAATGCAATATTCACCAACAAACCCATAGGCTAGGACTTTAATAATACCTGTGTCTGATGGTTGTTCTATTCCACTGCTTCCTCTTCTGTCTCACCCTTCATTCTTGTTAATGCATCTGCTTTTCCATTCAGTTTGCCTGGCTGGTATTCAATGTGGTAGTTAAACTGAGTAAGGAACTCGGACCATCAGGCCTGTCAATGGTTGAGCAAACATTTAGTTGTGAAGTTTTTGAGGTTAAGATGGTCTGTCAAGATTGTAACCTTCCTACCAATGAGATAGCACCTCCACTCCTCAGATGCCTGTACTACCACCATCAAGTCTTTATCATATATATCATGGTTGCATTCAGCTGGGCTATGCTTCTTGGAATAAAATGCAACTGAGTGGAGTACTCCTCTAGCATCATGTTGGGACATGATACCAGCTAAAATAAAGTCTAATGCATCAGTCTCGATGATAATCTCTTTTAGGAAGTCAAAGTGTACCAAGACTGCTGCACTTGTAAATGACCTTTTGAGCTTTTCAACTACCAGCTGGCATTCTGGGGTCCATATAAAGGGCTTGTTCATTTTTGTGAATTCTGTCAGAGGGTGGACCAAGTGAGACAAAGCATGTATAAAATGTTGGTAGAAGTTACTGAATCCTAAGAAGGCTCTAACATCATGGACCCAATGAGGGACAGGCCAGTCAACAATGACCTCTACTTTTTCATTGTCCATATAAATACCTTTAGTGGTGATGATGAAACCCAGGTACTTGACATGGTCAACATGGAATTTACACTTTTGGGGCTTTACTTCCAGTCCTGCCTCTGCCAAAGCATTGAGTACCCACTGTATATGTTTGACATAGTCTTCCTCATTCTCAATGTAGATTAGGACATCATCAAGGTAAGCTGTGCAGAAGTGGTCCAGGCTATAACATAATGCTTTATTGATATAAGCTTGGAAGGTGGCTGTGGTATTTGTAAGGCCAAGTGGCATAACTTTAGATTTGTACAGGCTATAATGAGTCTGAAACACCATCTTCTACTCTTCCCCTTCCTTCATACATATCAAGTTGTAGGCCCCCTGAATGTCTAACTTAGTGAAAACTTTTGCCTTAGTAATTTGCATAAAGGTCTTGGTAAGGAGTGGTAATGGGTAATGGTTCTTGATAGTCCCCTCATTCAAACCCCTATAATCCACACAAAGGTGCAGTGAACTGTCTTTCTTTTTGGTGAACAATATAGTAGAAGCTGCCAGTGAGGAGGATGGATAGATAAAATCCTTCTCCAGGTTTTGGTCAAGCCAACCCCTAAGGGCCTCAAGCTTGAGAGGAGATAAGTTGTAAAGGGGTCCAAAGGGGGGATTAAACCCAGGTTTCAAGGGGATGGTATGGTTAGAGGATCGGTGTGGAGGTAATTGGTCCTATTCTTTTTCCAGGAAGATCACCATGAAGTCGTGAAATTCAGCAGGTACAATAGCAATAGGAACTCCAAGTTAGTCAGATAGTACTCTCTTACCTCCTCCAATACCAAACCCAGTCCCACCATCGCAGGGTGGTTCCCGCATTAGTGGACCAGGCATTTCAGAAGAATCCTTGGATAGATATGATGTTCTAGGTGGAGGTGGCGGTAATAGGCCTCCAACAGGTGGAAATACTGGGGCTGGAGGAGCTCTTGGTGGTTCTAATTCCTCTAGCAGTACAGATGATGATACCAACTCCCTTCCTGATCTTGAGCAATTCCTTAGGTGACTTAAGTCAAACTGGAATGACTCAAAGAAGAGACACTATGACTACAGAGCTCATAAGCTAGACAAATTCGTACAGTCATGTAAGAAGGAAAGGAAGACAGCTTCCAAGGTAAAGCCTAAGAAACCTAAGAAATTAGGTGATTTTAAGGCTTTTACTGGGGATGTTAATGATACTCTGAGGTTTTTTAGCAATGTGGAGATCAAGTTTAATTATTTCTGTGAGTCTGTCACTGAAGACATAGATAAGATTAGCTTGGTTATCCCTCCCTTAGGAGGTTCTGGCAAAAGCTAGTATATAGGTCTCCACTGTTACATTAATGAGGAGGCTGCCCAATGAAGCGGAATACGCTTTAACCCAGACAACAAGCTACATACCTGGGAAGGATTCTGCTGTCATCTAGAAACTAGATTTGGGGGACACCCCGATTGGGATCACTCTTTAGCCAAGTGGACCTCACTGGAGATGAAACCTAGCCAAGTAGACAAGTACTTGAATAACGTCATAGATCTAATGACCAAACCAGGGTATACAGATGGATGAGCAGTGAAAGACAAGGTGCATATTAGCATTACATCAGAACTGTGGACAGCCTGAGCTCAGAAGAACCCCCATCCTGAGGATGTCAATGAATACCTTAATCTTCTAAGGAATACTAGCCATGACCTGGAAGACAATACACACTTTAGCTAGACCCTGGTTAAGGATAAAGGATCCAGTCATGATAAGAGTGAGGACAAGCATTCCTCAAAGAAGCAACGGAAGAAGGGAAAAGGTTTGGGTAAGCAGAATGCCAAACCTGCTAAATCTTTGGGCAGCAGTCAGTCAAAGCTGGAAAATTCAGAATATTCAATCACTCATAAGAATATTCCTAGCACACTCCTTGACAAGTCCTAAAGGTTAGGCCAATGCAACAAATGTGGACAACCAGGTCACTTCTGGCAGAAGTGTACTTTGGTTACTCCAATTGCTGGCTCTTCTAAGCCAGCTAAGGCATGCAAGTGATCAGCAGAAGAGGCAGGCCATACATTTAGTCCTTCTAATGAAGTTAAGTGCATTGAGGCCCCTCCTCCTGCTACTAGGAAAATTCTTGAAATCTGCAAATCAACTCCTCAGATAATGCAGGTTGATATGGATTCTTCAGACAGGTAAGTAACCCTCCAAAGAGAAATTAGTTAGCAACTAATAATTCCCTAGGTCAATGATAGTGTGCTGGGGTATTGAAACTTGAAGGACAGGAGATGGACGAGGTAAGTCCACCCTTCAAAGACTATATATAGAATGCTAAAATTGACTAGACTCAGTGGAGCAGGGTAGTCAAGGATGGAATGTGTTTTCTTATAGGTTTTTGGTATTGGGGGTTCTCTCTATTATGCATCTATTGAGTTTTCTTATTATGTTTGGTTTGGTTTTTCTTGGTTTGTTTGAATCATGTTTAGTTAGGCTTACATCAAGCAGGACTTGATTATATACAATTGAAAGTTATTTTCAAGTTTACCTGAGGAGGGTTTAATACCTGAAATTATGCTGGCATGATAGTAAACAGCACTACCTACTTTGACTCATGATTTTATAACCCTTATAACTTATCTTTTTGCAAAACACTGTAAACTTAACTGCTATTGATCTATTCAGGCCCCTCTTGTATTGAAAGACAAGAGACCCCATGCCCATACTTATCTACTTAGTTTATTCGATTTCAGAAATATCTAGTGAAGGAAAAACCACAAAGCGGCAGGGACTCTCAGGTTCACTGCAACATACAAAGTCTATCTGAGTAAAGATTAGACTTAAGTGGCAACTGAATGCAATGAGGAGTAGTGCGGTAGCAGTACTACTTCTAGATAGTGGCGCTATGGGAGCAGTACTTAGTAGCAGATAGGTAAAGAATACTTAAATGCCCTGTGTCCAAAGGAAGACTCCTTCCCCCATATTAGATACAAGTGAGAACAACATCTTAGAATCTAGTCTCTATTATACCAAGGCTGTAAAGATGAAGATAGGAGACTACTCAAATAGAATGAGTTTTGAGATTGCGGAAATACCAGAGGGTAAAATTGATGCATATCTACTGATGTCCTGGCTCTATGAGCATAACCCAGACATCGATTCGGAAAAGGTTATACTTACCCAGCAGTCACCATACTTTAAGGCAAACTGCATAGCTGGATGTAGTTACTGGCAATTAGAATTCATTACTGAGGAAGAAATGATAGCTGAGGATCAAGGATCTATCCATTTCCTTGGGATGGCTATGTTCTCAGATGAAGATGAGAATGATATCACGATAAAGCTCCTTCCAGAATATAAGCACTTTAGTGATATCTTTAGTTCAGAGAGGATAGAGTCCTTACTGCAGGACCCGAAGTAAGATCACAGGATTGAACTACAGGCAGGTACGACTCCTCCTTTTGGTCTAATCTATCACCTCTCTGAGAAAGAACTAAAGGCACTCTGTGAGTACCTTGATGAGATGCTAGTGAATAGAAAGATCAGAAGATCTAGCTCACTAGCCACTGCTCCTATATTATTTGTACCAAAACCAGATGGTACAATATGGTTATATATTGATTATACAGGACTGAACAACATAACTGTGAAGAGTTATTATCCCCTCTGACTAATGAATGAGCTGAGCGATAGACTTGGGAATGCAACAGTATTTACCAAGTTAGATCTGAAATATGGTTACTACCTTTTGTGGATGGCAAAGGGTGAAGAGTGGAAGACTGCTTTTCATTATTGGTATGGCTTGTATAAGTATACCATAATGCCCTTTGGGTTATGTAACACACTATTGACTTTCCAGAGTATGATAAATGATGTATTTAGAGGTCTATTAGATGAAGGAGTCATCTCTGATATGGACAACATCCTGATCTATTTGGAGACTATAGAAGAACATGTTGATTTAGTTAGAAGAGTAATAGAAAAGCTATGAGAAGTAGGCTTATGTGTTAGTATCAAGACATCAACCTTCTACTGGAGAGAAGTTGAATTTCTAGGGTACATGATATCTGATCATGGAATATCAATGACAATGGAAAAGGTGGAATTGATCAAGAGCTAGTTGAGTCCAAAGAGTGTCATCAAAGTACAAAGCTTCATGGAGTTTGCCAACTTCTACTGAAGGTTCATCAAGGGGTTTGGTAAGATGGCAAGACCTCTGACAGACTAGACACAGAAGAACATTAAATGGGACTAGACATCTGCCTGCAAAGAGACTTTTAAACAATTAAAAGAGTTGATCACATCCAGCCCTATTCTAGCACACTTTGACCCAAATTGGCCAACAAAGTTGGAGACTGATGGAAGTGACTTTGCATTGGGTGGTGTTCTATCGCAGTACTGTGAGGATGAGAAATAGCACCCAGTAGCCTATCATAGTAGGAAGTTTGTACCAGCAGAGGAAACTATGATGTCCATGATAAGGGAATGACTGTGATTGTGGTGGCATTCAAAGAATGAGGTCTGTTACTAATCCGATTGTTATATATACTGATCACAGGAATCTTGAATACTTTAATAGTACTAAGATACTAAATAGATGGCAACACTCCTGGGTGGAGTTCTTGCAACCATTCAATTTTAATGTTATCTACAGTAAGAGTAGATTGAATGAGAAGGCGGATGCATTGTTGAGGTGTAGGGACTACTGCCTTGAAGGGGGGGGTAATTCTCAATTGAACCCTGAAATAACCTTTTTCTGACCTGGTCAACTTGAATGGGTTGTAAACAAGGAGTGAGACATCTTGTGACTACTGGTGTTGCAATCTTGCCAAGGCTACCAGTTGCAATCTTCCTTTTTGGAAGTACTTAAAAAGGCAACTAGCACAGATGACAAGTATATGGGCATATTCAAGTCAGTCATCAAAGGGCAGAAAGATGTTGACCCTAGTTTTTCAGTAGAGAAGGACTACCTACTCTATAAGAATAGGTAGTATATACCCAAAGCAAAAGGATTAAAGCAAACAATCATGGAGGCAGAACATGATTCCTATATTGCAGGACACTTTGGGACATACAAGACATTGGACAAATCAAGGCAAACTTCTATTAGCCAAAGATGGATGAGTATATCATGGAGTATGTGAGTACTTGCAATACATATCAGAGGAGCAATACAGTACAGTATAAGAAATTTGGGTTACTTGAACCAATTGAGGTGCCAATAAGACCATGAAATGCAATTTCTATTGATTTCATTGTAGTATTACTAGAATCTGAGGGGTATACAAAGATATGGGTTATTGTTAATTGATTCTCAAAAATGGCCCACTTTATACCATTGGCAACAGAGGTGTTTGTAGAAAAGTTGGCATTAATATTCCTGAAGGAGATATGGCACCTACATGGGCTCTCAGAATTGATCATCTCAGACTAAGATAGTGAATTCACCTCTAAGTTTTGCACAAGCATGATGAAGCTACTACAGATCAAGCTTAATATACTAATGGCTTTCCACCCAGAAACAGATGGGCAGACTGAATGGGTGAACCAGACTTTAGAACAATATCTTTGGAGTTATTGTTCATAGCAGCAAGACGATTGAGTGTCATTGTTACCATTCACAGAGTATGCATATAATACTTCTACCTTGGAATCCAATAAGGCATCTCTATTTGAGATCAACTATGGATTCAACTCTTGTACCAACTATTCAGGTATAGTTCCAGATAGCCAAGGGATTCATCTAAGCAGTGAGCTCTTAGTCCAGAACTGGGAAGGTTCATGGAAAGAGGTCAGAGAAACTTTACAAGGGGCACAAGAAAGGCAATAGAAGTGGCATGACCAAAAAAGACTACCATCTCCAGAATATATGACAATAGAAGATGTGACCAATGGAGTCACAAAAAAGGCTAACCAGGTAATGTTGAACTGAAAAAACATCCAGACCAAGAAGCTGATGGAGAACTGGACCACCAAATGTTTAACCCCTTTGTGGTTAAATGAAAGCTAGGATCACAGGCATACGAGCTCAAACTCCTACTCATTTGTCAATCCACCCCGTATTCAATGTTAGTCTACTGGCACCATATTGAGAGGACCCAGTAGGAAGGCTCCAGAGGGAAGTTTTGTTACCAGAGATAGTTGACAATGAGTGAAGTTATGTTATTGAAGCTATCCTAGATAGTCATTAGTATGGCAGAATAAGGATGAGTTCCCCCCACTGATTTATTCACTACTTAGTAGAATGGGAAGGTTATGGACTAGAGGAGAATTCATGGGAACCTTTCAAGATACTAGAAGGAATAGCCACAGAGGCCCTTAATGATTTCCACTGAAGGTATCCCTCCAAGCCAAAGGATCACTGCATAGTGGATGTAATGAAGCCGGGAAATAAAAGACATCATTAATAGTCCAGGACAGACCTTAGAGAAGAGGGGAGTCATGTAATAACCTACTAGAGAGTGTCTTACATTAAACTATTCTTACACCTATACTGGAGACCCTGAGGTCGATGGGTAAGTGTAGTTTGGTTCACTATAGTAGACAACTATGCATGCTATATGATTATGGTATAGAAGGTGGGCTCAGGAAAGACTTGTGTAATGAGGCCTGAGTTACCCTGCCATAAGATCTGAGTTACCCTGATATGGCACCCAAGTTACCCTACCTAGCATAAAGAGGTACTTATTTGGGACAGGGGGGCGATCCTTGAAGAATTGGGCACTCCAGAAAATCCAAAGGGTACAAACCTGGTAGACTTTGGGGGGATATCGGAGGAGCTACAGGACTCAGAATGCTCGAAGGTTTTACAGAGGTATTCCTAACACCCCTCTGCGGCCCCAGCGTAAGGACCGTACATCATGGGCCTATGGTTGTTGAGTTGCTTTCCTCCTAACAAAAGGAATTGAATGGAGGCACTCTTGTAACACCATATAGGTTGTTACTGTCTGTCCGACCGGATGCTGTCTGTAGGATATATGAGAGGGCATAGGGTGTGCTCCAGAAGAAGGGCTATCTTCTGGTATCCAATATGTGTAAATTGGCCAAGAACTGAAGGTGTTACTCAGGTAATACCAGAAGGGTAGTCCAGAGCCTCCCAGGTAGTCCTGGGATGGCCTGGAAGATGTTGAAGCATCTCCAGGCAGGTGAATCGCATATAGACACAAATTCTGCTAAATTGTGGTAAGACTATTGGGGTTGTTTGAGAACTCTAAAAGCATGATTCTTGTCATGGTAGGGGTACTTTCAGGGAGTTGACTGTAGGTAGTGCCCACCAAGTCAGTTACTAAGGTACCCCACTGGGGGAGCTGAGTAGACTTTCCTATCAGGCAAGGCCCTGATTAGAATGAAGGAGAAGGTTCAGCTTGATTGTGAGAGCTATGTCTACTAAATGCATACAGGTAAGAGAGTTCATAAGTGGTATATCTCTTCAGTTACATGATAGTTCACCACTGACATGTCAACGATATGAAGTGTTTTTCTCCTGCGGTCATATTAGAGATGCAGTGCTTGAAACACTTAATATCAGAAGGAGATTTACCAAGAGTGGGCCAACATTTTTAAAGGAATCATGTCCTTAGAGGTCTATGTTGGCTAGCCCAGAGGAGATGGGTGTGCTCATGATTAAGTTAGAGTAGTGATAGGTTGGAACTGGCAGTATATGATATTCTATGTAAACAATATGCGAGTCCCACTCTACTCTGGCAATCAACTACCTCTCAAGAAACTTACTGAGTAAAGGTACAGCTTAACAATATTAAGTTTTACTGTTTTCATTCTTCTTTACTCTACTGTTGATTATTGCTTTTGATCCTCAAGTTACTTCAGTGGGGTCAAGAACTTGTGATCTATCTTCCCTTAGGGTGCCTCCATTACAGTCATAAAGGAAGAAAAGGAGGAAGAAAAAAACAAGGAGCTGGAAAGTGCAAGAGGAAGACAGGAGGTACAAGAGAGAAGAAAAGATTGGCAGAAAGGTGGATGTAAGAAATTGTAATGGGTCTGGAGGGGTGCGGAGAAGAAAAGAAATGGCAAAAACTCAGAAGATAGTCATGGCTTTGAATGGAGAGAGGTAGAAGAATGATCATTTCATCACATCAAAGAGTCAATCATGAAAAATGTGATCCAGGGAGGCGATGCTTCCCGACAGTATCACCTAGCTACTGATGTGTAATAGGTGGTAACCAGTATGAACTGATATAATAGTGATCTGTGGTAGGCCAGCTTGCACTTGATTCCTAAGTGAGACTAGAGAGGTAAAGACAAGAAGGTCTTAGAAGAAATAAAGGGGAAAGGGAACAAGAGAATGGCCATTCAACCAAGTATATTTCTTATCTAGGTTCCGTCTGAAGTCTAGCAGTTCCTACTAGTCACGAAGCCTATCCTAAATACCTCATTTCCTCCACCTAAGGTAGAGGTTCCTAAAAACCCATAACTACTATCATTACCAGTAAGTGCACAAAACCAGAATCTTGTGATCCTACCACAATCCTGAAAGCTCAAGGTAATCCTTCAGCCAAGCCCTATCTCTCCTGCCAGTATACATGACCATTCCTTCCCTTGGAATCCCTAGGGCAAAATCTTGCTGGTACAAAAGCATAACTAATACAAAACATAACAAGTTACTAGAATCCTAATAATACTGGTAGTGAAACAATCAATCAATCAACATAAGCAAGAACAAATGAAATAATATAGCAAAGGAAAACATAAGCATAATGAGTATACTTTTTTTTTCTTTTTTTTTTTTATTATATATTTGTTGTTAAGTACAAGAATCTGCATGAAGCTGAAAGGGCTATGGCAAAAACAAAACTATAAAGCAAAACATATGATAAAGGAAACCTCAGTCCTGATCTCCTAGTATGATAATACTGTCACTTGCACCCCAAACAGTGACTAATCTAGCTAGTGAAGAAACTCATGACATCCTAAGTGAACCCAGAAAACCCATGACAAAGGGAAAGCTAACTAAAATGGTAGGGAAGTAAAAAGGGCAGCCAAGGGTGGTCCTATCCTGGGTCTGATAGGGAGTCCTGAAGGGCATGCATGGATGATGGAAAGCCTGTTCCTGTCGATCTGATGTATTTGGCCAGGTAGAGCATGAGCTCAACTGAGGCCCAGAAGGCAGAGGCTTGGCTGACATCATTAGCCCCAGGGAGATGGAGCTGTTGGAGGTCTGCCTTGGCTGGGCAGTGTAGTATCGCATAGTCAAGGGTTTCATCCTCTTCCTCACAAAATGAGCAGATGGTGGGAGCATCGGGATCCTCCCAGGTAGTGTAGGCTACCAGGTAGCTTTCCCCAGATCGTATTTAGTGGATTTGGCCAGTGACAAACTTGTCTAGGCCCATGAAAGGTTTGGGTCGTAGAGACGGCTGGTACTGTTAGTAGGGGGGAGGGGGAGACTGGAGGGCCCAGTCCTGGAGGAGTTGGGTGTGCAGCTCTCACTTAACCACCTTGTAAGGTCTGGTGCCAGGTTTGATAGGAGGGTGGAGCTCTGGTCGGAGGTGAGGGGCTGCAAGGGGGAAGGATCGCAAGGTGCGGAGGAGGGTGAGGAGAGAGTAGCAGAAGGAGTTGATTGGGAGGTGCCTCCTGGTCAGTACAGAGGCCTTGTAGATATTCCATGGGAGGGGGATGCAGTTCGTCTTTCTTCCAAGCAGGACAGCCCTTGTCAAGCATCTCGTGTCAGAGGAGTCAGCTATTGGGAGGGTGAAGGGTAATCTTGCCACTGCTAGATTGATTGAGGGGGAGGAGTAGACTAGTCTGAATGCTGCTATCCTTCTATTGTGCCAAAGCAGGGTCAGTAGCAGGGCCAAGGAGGCTTCGCATCTGAGGGTAGTGGTTGGTGTCACCGGGAAGCAGTTTGTGGTCCAGCACATGATTCTATTCCAGAAGACAGACATCTTTTGAGAGGTCTCTGATGTGGGTTAGAAGAGGTCAGCACCATAGGACAGGATGGGGTCGATGAGGCCCATGGCAATCCTGTGACAGGCATAGGGAGACATTATGGCCCCAGCAGGGGACAGTTGCCAGATAGTGGCGAAGGCTCCCTGGGTGAGGGTGAGCCTTCTAATGTCTTGGGTAGTCATTTCCAGGGAGGGGGTGAACACATAGCTGAGCCACCTAACTGCCTTGGCAAGATAAAAGACCATGCCATTCAGGGTGATGGGGGAGTTTAAAACTTCCGAGCGGTCTTTTTCAGTATGCCAGTGGATTAGTTCTGTCCTTGGGATGGAGTAGGACACATCGATCCTGACTGCCCTGCTAGAAAGTAAAGAAAATATATGCTGAAGAGCCCTGATGTTCCCCCTATAAGAAGCAGAAGAAACAGTAACAGTGAATTCATCAACAAAGGAAAAAACTATAGAACATGGAATTAAAATATGCAAACCAGACATATAAATCAAAAACAACAAAGGAGAGACAGGAGAGCCTTGAGGGGCACCAACTTAAATGAGGCAGTAGACACCAGGGGCCGCCTGGAAGAGCAGCTTGCACTGGCAGTTTGAAAGAAAAGAGCGAACCCAAGACACAAGGTACCTGGGTACCCCATGCCAAGTGAGTATCTAGGAGAGAGAGGAGGAGGAGATGTTGTCGAAGCCGCCCTTGATGTCAAGAAACAAGGTGGAGACCTTAGTTCCTGGCCTCTGGGAGGACCAGACTTCATGGGTGAGGGAAGCGGATGCATCGAAAGTTGACAGGCTGAAAAGCAAGCTGCATTGGTTGGGGTTGATCAGTCCAACTGGCCTTGCAATCGGGGAGAGGTGGGTGGCTATGACCCTTTCCAGAATTTTGGAGACTGTCTCAAGGAGAATAATTATCCAGAAGGATGCAGGAGAGGAGTAGTTGGGCTTGCCCAGCTTGAGTAGGACTACCCCATTGGCCCTCTTAAGGATTGATGAGTGGTAGCTATGGGAGAGGAGAGGAAACAGGAGGCTGAGGAGGATAGTAGAGTTGGCCCAGTTTACTTCCTTCCAGATGCCATAGGGCATCTGGTCACAACCTGGGGCAGAGGAGAAGGAGGATTTGGTGAGAGCATGGGAGATCTCTTCAGGGAGGATGGGGCAGTCATCGTGTGGCCTGAGCCACTCTGCAGTTGGGGAGGGTGTCTTCGGTGGAAAGAAGTGATCGAGAAGGGAAGAGTTGAGTTCTATGGGGGTTGTGACTTCAGGGAGGGAGGGAGAGCAGTCAGCAGGGTAGCTGGAGGCTATCCTCTTTGCATCTCTGACCAAGGAGGTGGTAACTGCTGACAAGAAGGATTTCCAGTCCTCAGACTTGGCTTTCTTGATTGCCCTAAAGTAGTCATTACATCTGGCCTTATACTCAGCTAGGGAGGGAGTGGAATGGTTTTAACAGTGGGTTCTGGTGGCGTTATGGAAAGCCTGCCTGAGGTGGGATAGCTCTGTTGTCCACCACCTCTTTGCATGGAAAGATGGGCATTTTAGAGGTGTGTAGGATGTGAGGAGGGTGCTGATAGTCGTCAGATGGTGTGAAAGTCAGGCATCCATCGCTAGGTCTGTGCAGTGGGGAGAAAGGGGCAGTATTGAGAGGGATTTCAGGGAGGGGAGCAGGAAGGCCCAGTCCATCTTTTTCCAGTCAGGGAAGAGAGGAGGAGGCTTGAGTAGTCGTGAGGAGAAGTTGATAGTGATTGGTACATGATCAGACCCAGTTGCTGGGAGGTTGGTGTGCCAATGGGTGAAGTATAGTTGGAGGGCTTAGTTGGTGAAGGCTAGATCCAGGACTCCTGGCCTGGTGGATATGTCGAATGGGAATTGCGTGAAGATACTAGGGGTGTTGAGCAGGGAGAAGAGGAGCTTGTTGGCCAGCTTGAAGTAGGGGGAGGAGGTGGCATACTCATTGTATGAGATTGCCTGGAGGGGGTCTGAGGCCAAGTAGTGGAGGTTGAAGTCCCCTACCATCTGTGTTGAGAAATCATGGGCCCTAAAGAGGTCCCTAGGTAGGACAGTATGCATGACCGAGGATGGCCCCATGGTAGAGTACATGTTGTAGAACCTGAGCTATGTGAGGGAAGCATCAAATAAGCCTGAAGGGGAAAAGACATCTAGGGCTATCAGGTTGGGGCAGTCAAAAAGTAGGGCAGCATAGCGAAGCCCTGTTGGAAGTCCAGGGAAGCATAGATGGTAACCCTAGAAGGGGCACTGGGTTTGGGAGGAGGTGCAAAGGCCTTGTAGAAAGCAAAGCTGAGCAGGCAGTTGAGGAAGATAGGAGGGTCCTGTAGGAGGACTAGGTGAGCGGGTGTGGGCAGCAACTTGAAGCTGTTGAATAAGGATAGAAACACATCTCAGCTTCTCAGGCAGTTGTGTTGGATGAAGGAGAGTTGCTTAGGGGTGTGGGGAGTGCCCTCTAGGGGCAGTGAGACCCTACCAGCCGTGTTGAAGCCTAAGCGAGAACCGGCTTTTGGTGTCTTGTGATGGTTCTCACCCAAAATCCCTGAGTTTTGGAGTGGCTGAATGTGGTAATTTTTTCAAAAACCAGGAAAGAAGTGGTAGCAGAGGATGAGCATAACCAGTATACAGTTGCTGGAATATGTACACATGTTACATTCCCCCAATCTAAAATACCACATACTCTAGTCCAAGTTCTCCTGCTTGTTACTATCCATGTGTCAAAGGAGGGAGTCATCATCGGTACTGAAGTAGTCAAATTTCAAATAGCTAGAGTCATATTCCTCATCATCATAAGGTTCTCAAAATCTTTTCTGGAGAGGTCCAGCTGCACAAGGGGTTTCTAAAACTTCTATTGGTTTCCAAACTATTCTAATATAGTGTAAAATTATCTTAGTTAGGGGGGCTGCTAGGTGGTTTGTAGTCCAGCATTCTTGGATGATTTCCAAGGTGTTCTCCACATTCTCGATCGGTTCCCAAGAATCATCAGTCCTTTCATATCCTTTCCTGTGTACCAGGAATTCATTTCTATTGTTTTGGTGTCTCTAGTCAAAGATCTGTTTTGCTTTTTATTCTTCTGCATTATGAATGATGATAGGTGCCAGCCTGTCTATCCTTTGAGATACAAATCTATCTAGGTCATTTTCCAGGTATTCTTTGAGAGAAGATACATAAAAGAAGGGTTTCTGATGCTCCATTCACCAGGGCAATTCAAGCTTGTAGTTGTCAGTGTAGACATTATGTTCCAATATCTTGAATGTGCCAAACCATCTGGGTTCTAGCTTCCTAGATCATCCAGGTGTAGAGGTGTAGGGTTATCTGTTACGATCCGCTATATGATCTCTCCTTGCAACAGGCAACGAACCTATTGTTAGTTTTTTCTTAGAGATAATACTTACTTATCTCCTATTGTATTCTCTTTCCTTTGAGAATTATCAATACTGGTTATCTTACACTACGTCTTAGATATTGACCGTTGTCAATACTAAGTCCTTATAGTGTTAACTAGTATTGATTCTGTTCCTCTTTGTGATGGTTGGTCCTTTGTAGTAAAGAGCGTAAAGGTGTTTTATTGATAACTTATAAGATAGGAAATAACTTAGGTGGTTGCGTGAAGAACTAACTATCAGGTCCTATCGACCTCCTTATATAGTTCTTCCAGCAACCCGCTTACAAATCAAATGAGTCACAACTGTGACTCATACACTTGCGTAACATATAACCTCATGACCATACTTGGTCATGCATGAAAGTCCCATGACCGTAAAGGGGTCATGTGCGAAACCTCATGACTCGTATAAACGAAGTCATGCCTCTTAATCCTCATGACTCATAGGTGCACCTATGAGTCAATGCTCAACATACCAATCAAATTCAACCATAAACAACTATGACTCACAATTGTGAATCATATAAAACCCTATGACTTGTATGTGAGTCATAGTGCGAAATATAATATCATATGACTCAATCGAGTCATGTGCGAAACCTTTTTAACAAATGAAACCATTACAAACCATGCCAGGTTTGTAATACTAGCTCCCCTTTCCCTAAATTCCCAGTCCCTTGAGGATTTGCGATGGTATCCTTCATAGTACACATCTTTTCTTATGTTTCTGCAGATGTGTGCCATGTCCCCTGCAATCCTACTGAACCTTTTTTCTTCCTCCTTCCTTGCATAGCGTTCTCTTGCTAGCTCTCTTTCTAGGGCTCGGATCCTGATATCCTTGCCTGCTATCTCTCCTTTTGACCATTTCTTATGCTCCTTCAGTTCTGCAATTTGCTCCTCCTTTTCCTTGACCTTTCTCTTCAGGGTTTCCTTCATCTTGAAGGAATTGGTATGGGTTATCATTGGACAACTTTCCAACTGTTCTCCATCTTTCTTGACCTTGGTCCAAGATTTTTTGCCCCCCCTTGTCTTTGTTTTCGTCCCTGAAAACTTTGCTTGCTTTGCCATTAAAAGGATGTTGTTGTCGCATGGTGACTGGGGTGGTGTTCTCGGGGATGGTGACGTTTCTTCCCATGTCGTCATGGGTGGTTGGAGTGGTGGTAGGGGGGTTCTGTGCTTCTTCGGCCAGTAATTGGCCCCTTCTTTTTCCATAAAGTGTATTTGGCATCCATCGTCTAAGCAACCAGTCCAGTTTTTCTGGTTGTGTTCTTCTTGTTCGTGTGTAATCGGCGTGGATGCAGGGAGATCAGCTAGGTTGATCCAGTCCTTGTCACTCATTTGTTCCTCCTCTTTGGCCAGGTTTTCCTGGGTTTTTTCGGTGAAAGTATTCAATTGCTTGCTTAGCGTTACTGAAATTCTCTGCTGGGTACCACTCTTGGTCGTGTTGTGCAGAGTAACTGGTCCACTTGGCTCGGTATTGTAATTTTCCGTAATGTAGTCTTGAATCGACTATTTGATCAAGTTCATATTCGTCTTCTCCTTCTATTTCAATAGGAGGAGGGGGAAGTTTCTTTTGTGAGGGTAGAGGATCGTCTGAGTAGAGTTCGAGTTTGCTGATGTGAAAGACTGGATGTTTCGTTTTCATTGAGGCCGGGAGGTCTAGCTTATAAGCTTTTTCTCCAATTTTTTCAATGATTTTGTACGGTCCAATTTTCCGATAATCTAGTTTCTTTGATGGTCTCGTGGTATGAATGTCCTTTGTAATTAGCCAGACTTTGTCTCCTGATTCTAGTCTTGGATCGCGTTTTCTGTGGTGATCATTGTTTTCTTTCATTTTATCTTGTGCCATTCATATTTCTGTTTGGATGAGTCCATGTAGTCGGCTGATATCTTCCTTTTCCAATATTCCTGGTAAGCCTATGTGTCCCATGGGTTCATTGATGGGGTGATGTCCATAATTTGCATAAAAGGGTGTTGTCTTAATGACGTCTTATTTTGTATTGTTGTATGCAAATTCCACAAAGGATAGCCATCCTTCACAGTCTTGTTGGGAGTATTCCACATATGCCCTTAGGAATTGTTCGAGTGAGGCATTCGTTCATTCTGTTTGACCATCCGTTTGGGGGTGAAATGCTGTGCTTATCTTTCGTGTGATGTCCAATCCTTTGGTCATTTCTTTCCATAGGTCCGATGTGAATATTGATCCTCTATCGCTGATGATATCTTTTGGTAATCCATGTAGTTTGAAAACATTTTTCATAAACAATTGCGTAAACTGTTTAGTTTTCATATCCTTCCTATAGGGTATGAAATGAGCCATCTTGGTTAATCGATCCACAACGACCCATATCGTGTCATAGTTGTTCAATAGTGGCAAGTCTGTGATGAAATCCATACTGATGGATTTCCATGGTTTTTCTGGTATTTGTAGTGCTTGCAATAGTCCATAGGGCGCGTGACGACTTGTTTTTATTCATTGACACATGTCGCAGTTTTTGACATATTGTTTAATATCTTGGCGCATTCCTGGCCAATAGTATGTTCTTTGTGTCAATTCAATTGTTTTGGCTGTTCCACCGTGTCCATTTTGTGGTGTGTCGTGATTCCTTCTTATCGCTTCGGTTCTTATTGGTTCGTTTTCTGGTAACCAGATTTTTCCTTCATACCACATGTATCCTTCCTTCCAGTTACATGATCCTAGTGCTACTTTCGGGTATTCTTTATCCTTCCTTTCTATGGCTTTTCAAATATCTTAGAGCAACACATCCTGTGATGTTTTTTCTTTGATATTCGTTTCGGTTCCTTGGTCTTCTATTGTCCGTAGTTCCATAGTATTGATTTCTTCTGAGCCTGAAGCAAATCCTTCATCTACAAAAAACTGTTCTTTTGGTAACAGAATTCTTTGTCGTTGTGTAATGCGATCGTCTCCTTCTGTTGGTATGTCATTTGTTCTTCTTGTAAGGGCATTCGGTTTTGCCCCTTCCTTGCCTGGTCAATATTCGATTTTGATGTTGTATTGGCTTAGCTCTTCACTCCCTCTTATTTGTCTTCCATTCAGGGCCTTGGTGGTTGTGAATGTGACAAGATTCTTGTGGTCCGTGAGGATTTTGACTGTATGAGGGCTTCCTTGTGCATATTTCCTCCATTCCTTGAGGGCTTGCATGATTGCAAGGAGTTTTTTGTCATGTATGTCATAGTTGCATTCTGCCTTGGTCATTGTTTTTAACCGGTAGGCTATTGGTTTCCACAGTCCTTCCTTATCTTGTTGCGATATTATTCTGGAACAGACGTAATTAGATACATCTGTTTCAATCATAATAGGTGCCTCCAGGTCGAAGTGTCTTAGTATTGGGGTTGTGGTAAGTCTTTCCTTAAGACCTTCGAAAGCCTTTTGCTCTTGCTCTCCCCATTTCCACTTTTGATTTTTCTTCGTTCTGTTGTATAGTGGTTTTGCTATCCTGCTGAATCCTTCTATGAATCGTCTGTAGAAATTGCAGAACCCTACAAAGCTCTGGATGTCTTTGACCCTTTCAGGTGTTGTCCATACTTTTATGGCATCTGTTTTGGTAGTATCCATTCGGACTCCTTCAGAGTTGATGATGAATCCTAGGTATTCAGTTTCTTCTTTGTGGAATTCGCATTTTGTGGGTTTGAGGCGAACTCCAATTTCCTTGAGTTTTGCTAATATCATGGCCACGTCCTTTCGATGTTGTTCCATGGTATCCGAATATACCAATAGGTCATCCAGGTAAGCTATGCAGTTGACATCCAAATACTTGCTAAGTGCGTTATTAACCCATCATTGAAAGGTTGCCGGTGCATTAGCTAGTCCGAATGGCATAACCATATATTCATATAGTCCATATCTTGTTCTGAAAGCTGTTTTCCATTCGTCTCCTTTGGCAATCTTGATGTGTTGATAGGCATCCTTGATATCGAGTTTGGTGAAATATTTCGTCGTTTGTAGTCGGTCCAAGGCTTCACTTATCAATGGTAATGGGTATCGGTCTTTTTTTGATACTGCATTTAGGCTTTTGTAGTCCACACAAAGCCTTAATCCTCCATCTTTCTTCTTGACAAAGAGTATGGGTGCTCCCGCTGATGAGGATGAAGGTCTTATCCATCGTCTTTCTAGGTTCTTTTCCAGGTATTCTCTGAGTTCTTTGAGTTCTTTCCCTCTTAAGGGGTAGAGTTTCATGAATGGTGGCGGTGCTTCTGTTTTGATCTTGTGGTCTGCTGCCCTATGTGGTGGCAACTCCGTTCTTTCTTTTTCTTCAAATATGTCCAAGAAGTTGTGATACTCTTTAGGCACTATTTGTCTTAAGGTTTCTTTTCCGCCCTTTCCTTTCTTTTGCAGGGCTAGTTCTGTACTAATTGTTGTAGCCGCCAACGTGAGTTTTGCATCGTCCCATTTTAGGATTCCTGTAACTTCTCCCTTTTTGTGCATCCCTCCAAATGCTTGTGCTGAGATGAAAGCTATTGATAGTTTTTTCTTTTTCTGCGATGGTTCTTTCTCTTGGTGATCTGTGCTGCCGAATCCTTGGTTGCCCCTTTCTGTGGGTTGAAGTTGTTGTACCTCCTTGAATGGTGTTGACACTATTTTTTCGATAATTATCTGGGCGATCTTATCTCCCTTGTGGACCTCATAATCCACTTCTAACAGGTTTACCAATAGAACCCGAATTTCTCCTGTATAGTCTGCATCTATGACTCCAGCATTAATGGTGAGGACGTTTTTGCTTGCCAAACCACTTCTGGGTGCGATGCGGGCATAGGTATTCTTCGGAAGTCCCATCGAGATCCCTGTTCTGAGGAGCTTTTGTCCTCTTGCTGGAATTGTTGCTTCTTCTATACTGAACAGGTCGCTACCTGCAGCCTTTCGCGAACCTTTTATAGGTATCTTCGTGTCTTCTCTTAGCCTTTTGACCATGACTTCATAGTTTGGTCCTTCCTTGGTGTTGATCCTTAGAATCTGACTTTTTAGATTCTCCTGAATTGCTTCCTTTTCTGGTACTGCATATACCATTGGGGAGGCATCAAGGCATACTGCCTTTCACCTGTCGCTATCGAAGGTGATTTCTTCGTTTCTCCAATCAATCCTTGGGTTGCGGTCTTTTAACCATGTCATGCCAAGGATGACTTCATGTTTGACAAGGTTTGCCACTAGGAAAGTTGCTTTCTCTTTGTGGCTTCCGATGTCCATAGGGATTTCTGTGACATGGGTGATTGGTCCGGTATCCGATACCATTCCATCTACCATGTATATATCCCTTGGTTTTTCGATTTTTGTCAAGGGTAACTGATGACTTATAGCGAAGTTGCGATCAATAAAATCTTCAGTTGCCCCCAAGTCGATCATTGCGTTGGTTGGTATCGGTTGTTGTTTGTTGTGGAGTTGTACTTTGACCATGATGTGGTCCGATTCGAGGTTTCTTAGTTCTTTGTTGGTCAGAGTGGTGTTGAGGTATGTGGTTTTGATGTTTTTTGCCTTGTCGTCCCCCGGTCCATCTTTTCCAGAGGACGTCTTCATTCTTTTGATGGGTTTTATTCGGTCGTCCCCAGGACTATCTATTCCTGGAGACTTTCATCGTTTAAAGCCTCTTCTTGTTCTTTTTCCACATCCAGTTCCTGAATCTTTGGTCCCTTGATATTGGCCTTCTTGACTCTGCAGTCTTTTGCCATGTGTCCCTTTTTTCCACACTGATAGCATAATCCTTCTTTCATGCATTTCCTCCATTCTTCTTGGGGTAGTCTTTGGTATCTCCTTCGATTTGTAGCGTCCAGATCCATGGGGTCTCCTTGCGGGATTTCCTTGGGTGTCGTTTTGAAAGTGCCGTCTTGGTTTCTTGGGGTGCCATATGTCTCCGTCTTAACTTTCTTTGCTTGGTGCAGATGTTTGAGTGTGGCTAGTCGAATTTCTTTGTTCATGGCCCATACTGCCAATGCGTCTGCTGCCGTGATTGTTTGATCATAATGATCAAATTCTTCTTGCAATTTCGGGTTCATTCCCGTGTATAGCCATTCTCCTGCTGTCGTGTCGTCCAAATCCGCTTCTGTTAGGGCTAGTTGGAACTTGTTCCAGTATTCTGTCATAGTCTGAGTTCCCTTAGCTATATTTTTGAGTTGTATTCTCGCTGCTCCCCTTAGATCGATTTCCCCAAATTGGTTCCTAATTGCTTCCTTGAATTCTTCCCAGTTGTTCCACAGTTTGGTTTTTATTTCTTCCGTATAGGGTGTGAGCCATGAACTTGCCTCTTTTCATAGTAGGCTGGATACATAGGTGATTTTTTCTTCATTGTGTTCTTCTGCCCATCCTACTGCTTGGAAGTAGATTTGCAGTTCCGCTAGCCAGTTCCTGAGTTCTTTTCTATCACCTGTGTAGGTGCTCGGTGGTTTGACCTTCGGTTTCGGAACGTTCATGGCTTGTAGTATCTGGGCTAATTGTCCAAGTAGTTCTCCTCCTACTGGGGGTGCAGGCGGTCCTGATGCTTGTCCTTGGCCCGACATTCTTTCTGTTCTTTCTTCTTCCTTGCTTGAGGATTCGCTGTGTCGTGATCCTTCCTCCGGTGTGACTGGACTTGGTGTTCTCCCTCTTTCTGAGGCTGTTCTTGCAAGTTCTTGTACGACCTCTGGGAGTTCCAAGGACTGATCTTCGTATTCGAAATCCGTGTTTTGTCGCTGGGTGTTGCTTGAGGATGCAACCAAATATTACGATCCGCTATATGATCTCTCCTTCCTTATATCTTGCAATAGGCAACGAACCTATTGTTAGTTTTTTCTTAGAGATAATACTTACTTATCTCCTATTGTATTCTCTTTCCTTCAAGAATTATCAATACTGGTTATCTTACACTACGTCTTAGATATTGACCGTTGTTAATACTAAGTCCTTATAGTGTTAACTAGTATTGATTCTGTTCCTCTTCGTGATGGTTGTCTTTTGTAGTAAAGAGCATAAAGGTGTTTTATTGATAACTTATAAGATAGGAAATAACTTAGGTGGTTGCGTGAAGAACTAACTATCAGGTCCTATCGACCTCCTTATATAGTTCTTCCAGCAACCTGCTTACAAATAAAATGAGTCACAACTGTGACTCATACACTTGCGTAACATATAACCTCATGACCATACTTGGTCATGCGCGAAAGTCCCATGACCTTAAAGGGGTCATGTGCAAAACCTCATGACTCGTATAAACGAAGTCATACCTCTTAATCCTCATGACTCATAGGCACACCTATGAGTCAATGCTCAACATACCAATCAAATTCAACCATAAACAACTATGACTCACAATTGTGAATCATATAAAACCCTATGACTCGTATGTGAGTCATAGTGCGAAACATAATATCATATGACTCAATCGAGTCATGTGCGAAACCTTTTTAACAAATTAAACCATTACAAACCATGCCAGGTTTGTTATATTATCCTCTAACCAATACTCTGGTTCCAATCTTGAAGGGGTATCTCTGGGGTTTACACCGCTTGTCTGCTTGTATGGTTTGCCTGAATGTTGCATGCTTTCATGCCATATCCACTTCCATTCTTGTTGCTTCATGGGTATTCAATATTTCATTGACACCTAGCACCTTACTGGCTGATTGCTGAACTGGGTTAAAGATTTTCCATGGCTGTCCATAGAGGGCCTGGTAGGGTGAGATACCCAAGGATTCATGGGGTGCACCATTCATAGCTACCACTATAGAGGGGAGAGCTTAGGACCAGTTGTTCTGCCTTTTGTTGACAAAGTTCCTCACCATTTGCTTAATGGTGTGAATTCAGCACTCCACTTAGCTGTTAGTTTGGCGATGGTATTGGGTGGCCATCCAGATGTGAATTGTCAATGATTTCATCATTTGAGACCAAAACTTAAAGGTAAACCAGCAGTCCAGGTTTTAGTATTACACTAAGAGGAAGACCATGAACATTAAAGATAGTGTTCTGAAGTTTCCTGAATGTCTTCTTAGAGGTGGCAAAGTCTCCAAGGGGAGCAAGGTGGGTGTAAGATGTGAACTAGTCTATGATAACCATGATAGTATTATATTTGTTTGATTTGGTAAAGGGTCCAGCAAAATTGATAGCCAAGCACTGGTATGCCTCGTCTGGCTCCTGGAGTGTCAGGGATCATCCTGCTGGAAGGGTAGTTGGTTCATTATTGATCTGACATTGGCCACAGGAATGACAATAGGCCATGAAATCCTGCTGCATCTGTGGTCACCAAAAGAAACAGGCCACATATCTGTAGTTTTTATGGGATGAGAAATGCCCAAGGCCTTCATAAACCATTTTGGGAATAGAATCCAGAAGGGATACTCCCCTTTCCAAAGGTCAAACAGGGATGTAAAGGTTAGAATACCCATTGGTATACTGCGCAATAAGTAGGCTATCATGGATGGAGTAGTGTAGTTTGTTGCTGGTCTCCTGGACCCTAGCAAAGAGGGGGTCAAGCTTAGGTGCTGCAATGACCTTGGGGCAGAAATCGCCCATCAGTGTTGTATGAATTGTACCCAAGAAGGTGTTGACTTGTTTGGTTTCCTTGTTGCTCGAGAACAGTTCACTATAGAGGGGTGAAGAAGAGGAAGGTGGGGAGGCATCTGTTAACTGGTCAAGTATTAATTTATCTGCTAGCCTTTCTTGGTCTACTATAAATCTGGGAGCTGAGAGTAGGAGAGAGGGAGAAGACTATGTGGTGAGTGAAGGGGTACTTAATAGTGAGGGGGAACTGATTTCGCTCACAGGTTTCGTTCCCTTGTCCCTCTTGCTTAGCTTTCACTTCTTAGAATCCCGGGGATAGTAGCTTGCTCCTTCCTTTTCAGATTTGTGTATTTTGCATTCATCATCATAGCATGCTGTCCAGGTGGTTGCCACATGTGCTGCTTTCTTCTTGGACAGCTTGACAAGTATGACTTTATCTCCTTAGGAGTTGCCTTTGGTAATAGAACTATCGGTGCTAGTCTTGCTCTTAGGAGGGCTTCAGTTACTATCTTTTCATTCCTGGGATCAAGTGACCATATTTGCTTCAATGACATTCAATATATAGTCAAGGCTCACTCTGAGTCTTGAGTTTTGGGTGGTGAGGGTTGGAGAGTGTTGGCTTTCTGCTGAAGAGTACATATAATTGTCAGATTCTAAGCTGTAAGATACTAAAGAGGGGTAGTTTGTTCAGATTTTTGATGCTCTGGTGTCTGGAGTGATCTGAGTGTCATGATTTTCGAAGGTAGAATCTTGGAGGATTGTATTATAAGGTGAAGATCCATCTTCATGAATTCTCGACAAATAGTCTACTAAGAAAGTCTTTGCTTTTGGCACATATTGGATAGAAAAATTGAAGTGGCTAAGGTGCATTAACCACCTCAACTCTTGGTCACTTAGATTCTTTTGTGTCATTGATTTAGTTAGACTCTTATGGTTGGTAACTATGGTGAATTTGGTGTGTGATAACAGGTGTGCAAAGGCTTCCACAGACTCAATGATTGCAAGAGCCTCCTGTTGGTGTGTGGGATAGTTGCTTTGGGAGGGTGTTAATTTTCAGCTATGGAATGCTGCTGGTCTAACCTCTTCCCTGGTTGCTCCTTGTCCTACCCATGCACTAGTTCCACTGAAGGATGCATCAATAAATAGTTATATCATATCTGGTTTGGAATAATTTATTGGTTGCAAGACCTGGTATTCTTCTGCCACCTTTTTAACTGCCTAGAATGCAGCTTCCAGCAGGTCAGTCTAACGCCATTCCATATCTCCGGTAAGTGCTGTAAGTGGGGCAGTAATGGTAGTGATATGGGGTAGGAACTGTGAGATATAATTAACTATTCTATTAAACTGCTAAAGTTCCTTCTTATTCATCAGTCTGGTTCAGTCCCTAGCGGTCCTTATATTTTCTAGTACTGGATGTATACCATTGTTATTGATTATATGGTGCAATATATCCAGTTCTTTTACAAAGAAGATACTCTTTTTCAGGTTTGCATATAGCTTTACCTACTCTAGCCTCCTGCAGACTATTTTGATATGTTCCACATGTTCCTGATATGTATCACTAAATATAAGGATATCATCAATGTCAACCCCAACAAAGATGCCTAGTTCATCTGAGAGGGTGTCTTCCATATTCCTCATAAATGTGGCTGGGGCATTTGTGTCTCCTTGCAGCATTATTCTACATATAAATGCTCCAATTGGTGGCTTGATAGTGTTGTATTTCTTGTCATCTGGGTGAACTCTTGTGTGAAAATAGGCATTGCTGAGGTCTATTTTGCTTCTATATTTTGCTCTTGCAACAGCATTGATAATTACCTGCTGGTTGAGTATTGGTGAGTAGTCCTTAATTGTGTTTAGATTCTTTTTCTACAGATCTGCTAGTGGTCTTATGCCACCATTTAGTTTGCCTTCCACAAACATGCTTGATCCTCTAGATGCTTCTGCTCTGTAAATAACTCCTGACTTTTGTTGCTTCTTGATCCATGCTTTGAATAGTGGTAGGAGCTTTTCTGGTGTCTTGTAGTTTGGCATTTTTTGGTAAAGGTTGGGATCCTTTAGGTGGATCGAGTGGTCTAGGTTCCTTCTTGGTGCCATGGTAGTAGGTACTTCTTTGACAAATACCTTAGGGAACATCATCAGGAAATCTGGTACCTTTTCTGCTTTTGCCATTACAGATCTGGCCTGAGTAGACTGTGCATTACAGTTCATTCTTACTTTATGGTCAGGGAAGTATAAACTGTTTTTCTAGCAGTCTATCAGTGCTCTGAGTTTGACAAGGTCATCTATACTTAGTAGGACATCATAATCTAAAACAGAGGTGACCATCATCTCAATTCTCAGTATCTTCATCTTCCTTATCTGAATATTGATGGTACTATTGTAACTGCTGCTTGATCTTGACCCCTTGACTGGCATTTTTAAGGTGATAGGGCACTTTCAAGGCTAGTAAGGGATGTTATGTTTGGTGACAAACTGGTTGCTTATCAAGCTTCCACTTATGGTTCCTGTATCTGCTAGCACTCTTGATTGCTTGCTATTTACTAGAATGTTAAATTTGAGGGCTTAGAAGGGTGCGCCAGTGTCATTGGGTACTCTAATAGTAGTCTTGTAGGTCCTTATAGTGTTTTGTCTATCTAACTCCTCTCTTGTGTCACTCTCTAATTCATATTCCTCATCTCTGCTGTCAGTCTTGTTCTCTATGATCCTGACATGGTTGGTTTTGACTTCTTTCTTGGAGCATTCATTTACCATATGCTCAGCTTTTCCAGAGTAGAAGTAAGTTCCTTCCTTTTTCTATTAATCCATTCCCTTCTTGCTGGGTTTCTTGTTCTTTACATAGGTTGTCTTCTTTGCTTGTGCCTTGCCTTTTCCTACTGCTTTGCTGCTCGATGCTTGTGCAGGGTGATAGTCTTTCTTTGTTTTGTTTGACTTGTTGGTGGAGGGGCTGCCACTACTGTAATAGCCTCCAATTTTGTACATAGTTGCATCATATCTTTCCACAATTTGCACTATCTGGGTCCAGGTATCTGTTTCCTGAATCTGTGGTTTAATATTTCTTGTGGGGCAGGGATCTATTGCATCTAGGAACCGCTGTTTTTGTGTATAGTCTGAGAGAGATTCTCTAGGGAGGGTAGCTCTCAGGTCTTCTAGTTCTCCAGCAATCTTCGATATCCTTATTGGTTTTCCTCCTGTAGTTTGTGATACCTTCTGCTATTGCTGGTAGAGGTTGTCAGTATTGATACATACTTCAAAGAGCGACTTGAGTCAGTTTTGAAAGGTCTAAAGGTTGGGTTTGTCTTTATGCTCATCGAGTAGTATCATGTATGCATTGTATGCTCGCTTCTCAGTATAGACTCCATAATAATCAATCATATCTGGTGTATCATCATTGATGCCTTACTTTAAGAGGTACTTCTTTACTTCTCAGAGCCATTTCTTGAGTCTGTTGGGTTTCAAGTCATCTCCTTCCCCACTGAACTTCGATGGTTGAGGGAATTAGATCTTTGCACTTTGTGCTGCATCATCAGCAGGTCTTTGTACTGCATTGCCCATTCCTGCTCCTCCTGGTAGTGATGCTGGATCTGTTGAGGGTCTTGAACCTTCTGGCTACTTGCCCTTACCTTGGGGTGTTTCAGGTTTGGCTGGCTTAGCTGGTGATTCCAGGAATTCTCTTGAGGGTGGTGTTTACTCTCTGGATGCTGACTGACTTACTACTTAGTTTACTGTCTGAGATTGAACTCTACTTCCAAACACTGTTCCCAATAGGCTTCCAGATCTGTGTCTGGTTTCTGAGCTGTGGCCTCTTGCTGCTCGCTGCAGGATCTGTTCTACTGTGAGGTCCTCCTCTGCATCAGAGTCAAGGTCTTCTAGTTGTAAGGTGCTTCTAGCTTGTACTGAAGCTTCAGTTTCTGAGTCTGAGTTGCTGTCCATTGCTAAGGGGTTTTGGGGGAAGCCTAGCCTATATGGTGGTCTGGATATCCTTCTGGACTGCATCCTTTGATGACTGCTTTGTTCTAAAATTGTGAATGTAGCACCTGAGCTAAGAGTATCTTTTCCTGCCACTCCTGCTTCTAACTAGTGATTAAGATACAGGAAGGGTGATGAATCCTACCTGGTGTTCTCATCCTGAGAACCTATGAGTACCTGCAGAGGGTTAACATACCTGCTGAGGTGAAAAAAATTGTAACAGATAGTAACCTGTATGAACTAATACAATAGGGATTGGTAGTAGGCCAGATAGCATTCGATTCCTAAGGGAGACTAGAGAGGTAAAGACAAGAAGGTCTTAGAAGAAGCAAAGGGGAAAAGGGACAAGAGAATCATCATTCAACCAAGTATATTTCATATCTAGGTTCTGTCTGAAGTCCAGCAGTTCCTGCTAGTCAGGAATCCTATCTTAAATACATGATTTCCTCCACCCAAAGTAGAGGTTCCTAAAAACCCACAACTACTGTCATAACCAGTAAGTGCACACTACTGGAATCTTCTATCAGAATCTTGAAAGCCTAAGGAAATCCTTCACCAAAGCCCTATCTGTAATGATACACCAGAGGGTGTCTTCCAGTAAACTATTCTTACCCCCATACTGGAGACCCTGAGGTCAATAGGTAAGGGTAGTTTGGTTCACTATAATGGACAACTACACATACTATAAGATTGTAGTATTGAAGGTAGGCTCAGGAAAGGCTCATGTAATGAGGCCTGAGTTATCCTGACATGAGGTCCAAGTTATCCTGTCATAAGGTCCGAGTTACCCTGATATGGTACCCAAGTTACCCTACCTAACATAAAGAGCTACTTACTTGGGACAGGGGGTGATCCTATAAGGATTGGGCACTCCAGTAAAATCCAAAGAGTACAAACCTGGTAGCCTTTGGGGGGCTATAGGAGGAGCTACAGGGCTCTGAATGCTCCAAGAATTTATAGAGGTATTCCTAGCACCCTCCATGTCTCCAGCATAAGGACTGTATATCATGAGCTTATGGTTGTTGAGTTGCTCCCTTCCTAACAGAAGGAATTGAGTGGAGGCAATCTTGTAACACCATATAAGTTGTCACTATCTGTCTGACCAGATTCTGTCCCAAGGATATATGAGAGGGCATAGAGTGTGCTCCAGATGAAGGGCTATCTTCTGATACTAAATATGTGTAAAATGGACAAGAACTGAAGGAGATACCCAGGTAATACTGGAAGGGTAGTCCAGAGCCTCCCAAGTAGTCCTGGGGTGGCTGGGAAGATGTTGAAGCATCTCTGGGCAGGTGAATCACACATGAACACAACTCGTGCACAATCGCTGTAAGACTATTGGGGTTGTTTGAGAACTCTAAAAGCATGATTCTTATCATGGTAAGGGTACCTTCAGGGAGTTGAATGTGGGTAGTACCTATTAGGCCAATCACCAAGGTACCCCACCAGGTGAGCCAAGTATACTTTTCTATCATGCAAAGACCTGACTAGAATGAAGTAGAAGGTTCAGCTCAATCATGAGAGCTAGGTCTACTAAAAGCTTGCATAGATGAAATGCATATGGGTATGAGAGTTCATCAGTAGTATGTCTCCTCAGTTGCATGATAGTTCACCACTAGCCTGTCAATGATATGAAGAGTTTTTCTCCTATAGTCATATTAGAGATGCACCACTTGAAACACTTAATATCGGAAGGAGATTTGGCCAGAGTATGCCAATATCTACAATGGAATAATATCCTTAGTGTTGTGTGTTGGTCAGCCCAGAGGAGACAGGTGTGCTCATGATTAAGTTAGAGTAATGATGGGTGGGAACTGGTAGTATATGATATTTTACTTAAACTATACGTGAGTTCCACTCTACTCTGGCAATCAACTACTTCTTGAGAAACTTACTGAGTGAAGCTGTAGCTTAATGATATTAAGTTTTACTGTTTTGATTCTTCTTCACTCCAATGTTTATTATCACTTTTGATCTTTGAGTCACTTCAGTGCAGTTGTGAACTTGGGATCCATCTTCCCTTAGGGAGCCCCTATTACACTATTTCTACCACCTGTATACATGACCATTCCTTTCCTTGGAATCACTAGAGCAAAACCTTGTCAGTACAAAAGCATATCTAATACAAAACATAACAAGTTACCAGAATCCTAATGATCCCAGTAGTGAAACAATCAATCAATCAACATAAGTAAGAACAAATAAAATAATATAACACAGGAAAACATAAGTGTAACCAGTATACAGTTGCCAGAACATGTATACATGTTACACATATATCTTATGTCCATTCTGGTCATATTCATGTGAGGTCATATAACTGACTCAGAAGCCATCCCTGTATGCTATTTGCCAAAGAAGGTAACTGACACAGTCAAGAATATTCTGATACAAGATATACTGTATTCTCTTACTATTGTTTACTTCACATTTGAACCATTATATATAAGGACTGTCGCGATCCAATGATCAGAGATGATTTTCTACTGTGTGCAATGAACTATAGCTGATGGATGCAGAACTACTCAGACTGCTGGAAAAGAATTCATTGATTTGAGACTTTGAGGCCTTGCTCTAAATCAACCAAGATGTAATGTATCATACGGCGATCCCGCTCATGACAGGGATCCCACTCAACGCCAAGAGGTTACCCCGCCCTGTGAATATATCAACGTAGAAGCGAAGAAATACTATGTAGACTTACCTTGTACTACACAATGCCTCGCCTAAATGAATGCCAACCTAATCTGAAGGAAGACAATATCCAGAAAGCCCTGAAATGGTATGAGGAGAGCGATGAACCCTCTATTAGAGCGACTGCGGAGTGATTTGGGATTCCCTACTCAACTTTCCGTGGAAGATTAGCAGGAGTAAAGGACCGGGTTGGAGGCCACTGGGCGATGCAGGTATGGACTAAGTTTGAAGAAAACTCAATGGTTCGGTGGTGTGAGAAATTAGATGAGTGGGGGCATCCACCCCTCTTAGAGCTGGTAAAATCTATGGCCCAGGCCCTACTACGGAAACGGGTAAATGCCCATACCTTAGGAAAGCACTGGCTGACCAGGTTTCTTAATCGAAACCCTACGCTTGCCTCAAGACTTAGTAGCCGTTTGGACTAGGATCATGCACGTGCTGATGATCCTAGAGTAATTAAAGACTATTTTCAAAAGGTTGAAGTGCCCTATACGATATTTGAAAATCCTGCTAATCTAACATATGATATAGTTAAAGAAAACTCTTCAATTCTATGTGATCGATCCTCGGAATATGTACAACATGGATGAAAAAGGATTCATGATGGGAGTGGCTCTCCGTTGCAAAGTGATTTGCAAGCGTGGAAGACAATCACCAAAATTAACTCAAGATGGTATCCGGGAGTGGGTAACTGTTGTGGAAACTGTGAGTGGGGATGGAGAGGTGCTTAGGCCAATGATAATCAATAAGGGTACGGCTCACTATATGGGCTGGTATGCTGGATTAAAAAAAAAAGACTTGGCTAGCTTTGGAATCTCTGAAAAGGGATGGAATACGGAGAAAACAGGCCTAATATGGCTTAAAGAAACCTTTGATATGGAGACCAGAGAAAAGTAAGCGATCTTCAGCTTATTGCTAGGCTATGAATCTGTTACTTGGAAATTCAGACAACTAATATCACATTGTGAGTAAGCTAGAGCCAGGACTGGATTTCGACTCTTGCTGCTTGATGGGCACACTTCGCACTTTAATTGGGAGTTTTTTGACTACTGCCTATCAAATAGAATTATTCCGCTCTGTCTACCTGCACATTCTACACACCTGCTCCAACCATTAGATGTTGGTCTGTTCTCCCCTCTATGACGCTACTACTCTAATGGGCTTGATGAATGGATATGCCGGGGGAACCATGGCCCCTGCTTTACCAAGGGGGACTTTCTGTCATAAGAATTTATACTTATACTATCATAATCTTTTACTAACTTCATTGAACTCTAGAGTACTAATGCCAGCCCGTCAACTTGCCTTTTCAAGAAAAAATATCCTTAGCGCTTGGGAGGCAGCAGGCGCCATTCCTTTGAACCCTCGCCGGGTTCAGAAAGATCGTACGGAGGTCTGACATCACGGATCCTCCCGTCCTTTTACTGCCACCAACTCAGTTCCCAAAACCCCACGGGCAGTTAGTCGTCAGACTAGATCTGCGATAGCCTTGATTTCCCGAAATACTCCCAGTTCCAAAAAACTCAAGGAGCTTTTGTCCGGCCTTTCTGAGGGGTTTCAGCAAGCAATAGCGGACCGGGCCTTAGAGGAGGAAAGCCACCGGCAGTATCGTGAGCTGGTTGGCAAGAGTCAGCGGATCAAAACCTCGGATCGCTGAAAGCTTACGGAGGCTACAGTTGTGACTACAGAAACTGTATTACACCTACGAGAGAATCGGGAATGGCTAGATGCAGAAAAAGCAGCCAAACAAGCTCGCAAGCTCGCTAAAGCCTTAGATTCCTTGTCTCTAAACACTCGTCCATCTAAGTCAATTCCAAAGGGCAAAAAGAAGGTTCGCCTTGCCTCCCAGAATATTGTTCACACTATCAGCTCTGGGGCAGAGCCTACTGACTGGGAGGATGGTGGCGATAGTGATGGTAGTGTGTATAAGGGGCCCTCCCGGGCCCTACAACAGACTAATAGAACTGACAATGGGGGCATAGAGGAGGATAATACAGCCCAGTCAATTAGGATTGATGGAAGGAATGTACATCAAAACATTCGGAGGTCTTCAAGGCTTTTAAAATCATCAGATTAATGTATGTAAGACATGGGATTGCGCAATGTAGGGACCGAGTGGGATCTGCGTCCTGAGCGGGATCCCCGTACGCTACATTAAGTTTGAAATCATGAGCATTGACAAACAGAGCCCATAGATCCTGGCACAGAGTATGGTATTCATCCTCAAACACACTCACATCTGCAATTGCTTTCCTGGTACCTGTGTAATGCACTTGTCTGTCAGCCATCACTGAGGTATTGTGGATAAGTACTTCAGTATCAGACTTGTGCATGACATCATCATTCAATGTATCAGTATCACATCCAGTAGGGTCCAGATTCTCCTTCTTCTCTGAACTTTGATGGTTGGAGGACTTTGATCTTTGGTCTCCATACCGGTTAAGCTGTAGCTGCTGTGGCTAGTAGTAATATAGGCCCTCATACAGGTTAGGCATATCTGATTGTTTTCCTTCTTCTATAGATATTCTGCATCTCACTGGTTTCTCTAGTATTTCTAGGACTGCTGCTGGGAGTAGTATTCTTTTTCTTGATGTTGATGGGCTTGCTAATTGGCTAACTACCTAGGATTATGTTCTGCTTCTAAAGTCTATCCCTAAGAGACTTACAGATTAGTATCTAGTGTCTCTACTATAACTTCTTGCTGTTGGCTATAGGATCTAGTCTATGGTTAGCTCTTCCTCTGAGTCTGTATCCAGGTGCTGTGGTTCTAATTTGCTCCCAACAGGTGCTGGAGCTTCTAGTTCTGAATCCAAGGGCTCCTTGAGTTCCAAAGGGTTCCAGGTAAATACTAGCCATTGAGGTGGTCAGGATGCTTTCAGGAGCTAGTTTTCTGGCTGCCTTATTGTGCAATTCTGAATGTAGTACCTTAGCTAGAAGTGTTTATCACTACTACTCCTGCTTTTAACTAGTTATCATGATACAGGAAGGGTGATCAATCCTACTTAGCTGTTCTCATCTTGAGAACCTGTGAGTACCTGTAGAGCCTTTACTTACTTACTGAGGTGAAAAAAACATTACTAGTAGTAACTACTATAAACTAATATAATAGAGAATAGGTAATAGACCTGCTAGCACTGAGTATATAAGGAAGAATGAAGAGGCAAAGACAGAAAGATCTTAGAAGAACTGAGAAGAGGGAGGAAATAGTAGGATCACTGTTCCACTAAGGATATTTCTTATCTAGACATCTGTCTGAAGTCTTACATTTGCTCCTAGTCAGGAAGTCTGTCTTAAATACATGATACTCCCCACTCACGTAGAGGCCAAAAGGTAACCTGTAACTACATTAGTCACTGGAGAGTACACACTACAAGAATCCTGTAATCCTACTAGAATCTTGAAAGTCTAAAGCAATGTACAATCCTAAGCCCATCTTCTACTACCAGTATACATGACTATTTCTTCTTGTAGAATTCCTAAGGAAAAGCCTTACTAATTAAAGTACATAATAACAATTCATAAAATAAAATACCAGAGCCTAAAGGGTACTGGTAGTGAAATCAAATCAAATCAAAGTAAAACAAAAGATACAAGAATAAATAGAACTAACAGGACAAAGAAAACACAAGTGTAACTACTATAATATTGCTAGAACATGTATACAGATTACAGTAATTGGCATCCAAATATTAGCAGTACTCTCAGTGGTCCTAAAAAGGTTAAACAGCAGTGAGCAGAAGTCCTACCTGAGGTGTCAGATATAATAACCTTAGAGTTCTTTGAAGGGTTGTAAAAGCCAATGCCTGATTAGGTACTGACTATGATTGATGTAAAAGGGTAGTATACTTGGTACTAGTACAAAGGATATATATCTCTTTGTAGCTTAAACCTCTTTGATTTTTAATTTATTTCTGTTTCTTTAATCTGCTAATTCTTCTACCATTAATAGAGTTATGACTGCAATGATACCAAATGGCACAAAAAGCAAAATCACATAATTGTTCAGACTTTTGATTAGTCACTTTACATCTCTGTGCAACACTGTTCTCAGGATTATTGAATGATGTAATATGGTCATTTATACTTCCATCCATCAACTATAGGTTTAGTATTGAATAGATATTCTATAAGGATCATATCTGAGATAGGTATTTGTTTACTCAAACAATCTTTGAGTGCTTGCCATGAATCTAATACTTTATTGTATATTATTATGTCAAAATATAGTGTAGAGGATGAGCTTGAAATTAGGAAGAACAGTACTTGATTGTTTTTGTTATTCCAGTTCATTGTAGTTAATGTATTAGAACTTCCTTGTTCTGCTACTTTTAGTTTCTGATCAGTACTATTCACAATAGTTTATAGCTCAGTGATCTGAAAGATGATCTGGTATGTATTAGCCCTAATAGAGTAGTCTTCCTATCCAGTAAGTCTTGAGTACTAATCCTTAATGGATATCGAGATAGGAGCTTTTAATGAGGAAGTAGAGAATGATATCATGATCATGTACAAGGTATAGATCTGGTACTGTGAGGTCAAGGTTTAGTAAGGATAGTGAAGGTACTGGAGTGTAGTTTGTCTTTCCAAAGTCTGCAGAGAGTATAGTTGAAAAGATTTTTGTACTAGTAGTTGTAAAAAATCTTGGTACACTCTCCATACTGTACTGGATGTCTTTGGCAATAGTGTTCCTAGGTAATGAAGTAGTCTACATCATAGTATTCATTGAGAAAGAATGAAACTGCATTGTAATAATATTATACTCTTATAGACTCAAGAAAGAATAGTTGGAGGGGAGGTATGCATTTAGCAGTTCACTTAGAAATAACTATTAAATTTCTTATAGCATATATTTTTCAGATTTGTGGAATTATCTTCACAATTCTGGGCTTGTAGCATGAAAATATTCATAATTTGAATACTTGGTCTTGTGAGAGAGTGGGTAGCACAAAGTGAACAAATATAGTAAACTTGTGCTAAATGTTCTCAGTGTAAACGAAGGAGAAAACTTTCTTTATATATACCCTTCTGATGTTACACAAGCAACCACGCAACCATTCCATACCAACAAAATATGTCTATAGGTCTAACATGTGCCTTACAGTCATATCCATGAAAGGAAATCGTACATTTTAACAAGTACGTGGCCCTACGCCTTGGCTTCAAGTTGTAGAAGATGGATTCTGCAGCCACAGACCACCAGGTTTGAGTTGTGGAAGTAAGTTTTATAGTACAATTGCTGATTACAATTAATAGGTTACCCGAGGATGCAGACATGAAAGGCTGGCTGGATGGATCCATGAAGGGAATTGTTAATCATGTACTGCTGGAACCAAGGATGGGAGAAGATACCCCCTCATTTCAATGAAAAATGAACTGTTTTTGGGGAAGGGGGGTTTTCACTATTTCCAAAATCACATGACTCCCTACCTAAAAGCAAACATTGATTTGATAATATGCCAACCATGGCGTGTCCACGATTAGGGGTCCATGATGATGTATTCAATGCGCCAAAGTTTGTCTCCCGTCAAATTCTTCCCTGCCAGCACGTAGGAGAGTTTACAGTGGAACATTCTTGGAACCTGCTTAGTGCCACTACCTCTCGAAGCGTCACACACGATAAATCAGAAAGCTTAATTCACAAGGTTACTCGAGCCCCTTCAATGATTTTCTGTATTCCTGTTCCATACGTGGGAAGTGTAGGCCACCCATGTCGGCTTTTATTTTATTGGCAGTGGACAGTCAATTGAATCACTGATGATGTTGTATTGTAGGCGTTGCGTCTAGGTGCTATGCAGGGGTTTATCAAGTGATTGTGCACGAAGGCAAGCTGTAACAGAAACTTTCAACATCCTTAAATCCCTTAATCAAGGAATACTGGTAAGTCCCTTTTCTCCTGCATCCACACTCTTTACTAACTCCGCCTTCTATCTCTTCCTTAGATACTATGTCCGTCATATACCAAACCCCCCTTCCTGTGACTCCCGTACGTGAGTTCTTTTATGCTGAGAGGGCACCCCTATCGCCGGCATAAGCAATCACCCAACATGTAGGACGTGTAGCAGTGCGGCAGGGGGGCCGCCAGGGAAGGATGACAAGGACAACTGGTAACCAAATTCAGCACTCACCGATGATCGGACTGCCGCCTACTAAAATCTTTCAGACCACTTGAGTGAAACCTCAACATATGATTCTCTTGGTAGCAATTAATCCGTGATGGCGAGAGCCTCCTGGGCTAGACCATTAGCGAAGATCTTTAGATAAGGAATATGCATTAGTGGCATATACAGGCAAGGAATATACCTGCTCAATACCCAAACACTCCGTGCTTCGATCTCATGGGCCGCTGAAAACGGCCACACAGAGGTAGTAAAGCTACTCTTGAGCTAGGAGGATGTCGAACTCGATGCTAGCCACTTTCGAGCGCGAACACTGGTTTTCTTCACCGCCTTGAATTGCCACGAAGGTGTAGTGAGGCTGCCTTTAAGCCGACCCGACATCAATCCGAACTCATTAGACAATAGCGGGGAAACTCCCCTTTTAGTCGCGATCACTAGGGCAGTACTGCACTAGGGGCCAGGTGGCAGTGGTAAACATGTTGCTGGGCCGGAAGGACATCATCCTCAATCGTCCCGGTACGGCGGGGTTTTCGGCCATTTATTTGGCTATATTGTATGGGCATGAGGATACCCGGGATTCTACTGGCCCGGGGAGATGCCGATCCCAATTTGCAGAAGTGGGATGGCTGGGGGCCCCTCTATTTGGCCGTGGGGCCCGGGAAAAACTAGCATAGCGAAGATGTTAATAGAGCGGGCGGATGTTAGCCCGAATCCGGTCGAGGACGATGGACCCCACTGGGTCGGGCGGGAGTTAATGGATACAAGGAGACAGTAGCGCTGATAGAACGTCGGATCAGCGCGACGGGCCTATGGCATGATGCCGTTTTATGATCTTGGAGAATTCTCTAAGGCCTTATAATCCACCCTTCATCGATAGCGTGAACATCATTCTCGAGACACTGGAAAAGACACCACCACGCGGAGATTATGCCTTGGCGTGAAATGGCAGGCAGTAAGAAAATACTTGGACATCATCGAGATACCTTGCTGAGCGCCAAGAATGTTGGTGCGGCACTGAGAAAGCACCATGAAGCCGAAGTCATGTATCGAGGTACATTGATGGGTGTAGAAAAGATGCTTGAATCAGGCTATCGAGACACCCTGATCAGGGTTGACTGGAATATCTATTCGGCGACCTACTGTGTGTTCAGACAGAGCTGCAGACAGAGTTGCAGGTAGAGTTTCAGACAGAGTTTCAGGTGAAAGGTCTTTCACTCACTGGCGCTCACGGCACGGAAGTGATAACTTCCGCAGTATATGGGCATGGACATTTGTCTTCTATAATGTCATGTCTTTCTTTTGTTGTTTTTTCTATAAGGTCTATTGAGTACGATCGCTATCCTTCATTTATTACATATCTCCTTTAGTATCGCATACCTTCTTTTATACTATACTTCCCCTCTCTCTCCTTGTGTGTTAAGCACATCCCAAAGTCATGCCATCGGTATCGTATATCAGTTGCATTCTGTGTAAAATAAGATTGTTCGACAAACTCTCACATGGAGAAAGAGTCCGAGAAGGTGTATCCCCACCCTCCTACAGGGAAACCACTTTAACAATGACACCAGAAAGTTAGCATCCGGAAACAAAAATAGCTCTGCTTCAAACAACAAATGCCTTACCGGCTAAGGTGTCTCCTGGGAGATCAGGAGGGCCTTCACCACCATAGTTTCTGCCTAGTCGTAAACAAATTTTGTTGTTGAGGGTTTTGTTGCGGAGGTTATTGGGACGGGATTGTGGGGGGAGAAGAGACAAGAAGAAATCAAGAATAAAGATGGAGGCTGAAAACCCGAACTTCAAACACCTCTAGTGTCGCCAACACAGAGGAAAACCCTTTCTCGGGAGAAGAAACATTAGTCTGCTAAAAAAGGTTAAAAAGATAGGGGTAGACCTTGAAGACGAAATGGAGAATTATCGATTTGAAAAAAAGAGAAACAATTATAGCGAGTTTGTAAGATGCAGGATAGTTATTGGAAAGTGAAGTGTCCTGAAGGTTTCTTCGGGGCAGTGTGGGTGGAGATGGAGGAAGGTGCCATGGATGACCGACAAGAAGAAACATTTATAAGGTCCCGGGACTGTGTGTGGAGTCGGGAGGAAGTCTCATATGTAGGGTAAAATGACTCCCGATTCCAGGGTTTGAAGATACTCCACATGTTCAACACACAAAAGTCCCTCATCGACGCGAACTTTCTTCAATATCCATTGTCGGGTGCCCTTCGGGGATCCACGATCATATGTCGATTCAGAGAATTCTCTTTTCTTGTTTCTTGATACGGAGTTTTTTTTTTTTCTTCCGTATTTTTGAATATCCGGTGATGCTTTACGTGCATGATTTCTTCCTATATATCGTGCTTGTTAGCTCGTAGCCGGAATACTGATAGATGATTTCCCGGATCCTCTTGGATAACCAATCTTTCTTTGACGTGGCGGTAGCAAAATAAGGACATCGAGGATAATTGTTCCGCCATTGATCAATACACTCCATACCCGCCCCATTTCAACGTCGAAACACCGAACAAAGCGCAACACAGAAACATACAAAATGCCCAAGCGTTAAACCAGTTCCACCAAGTACCTAGTGTAAACCAAGAGTAAACCCCCAAACAAAGAACCCGACCACACTAACAAATCCTCCACTTCGCATCACAACATATCAATCGACCGAATCGTAAGGAGTGGGGAAGCACTGCACGATACCGTAGCTGACGTGGGAGATTTTGAGTTGAGGTTAAGCTGTTTGTCATCAACTAGACAAAACGAAGGGAAAAGGAAAAGAGAAGGAGAAGAAGCGAAAAGAAGCGATACCCATGATAGAGATACAGTAGGTTTGTATCCAAGAGGATGACGTAAGCAGTCAAACAGTATCACTTGTGACGGCAGATCTCATACTGTAGTAACGCGCGATAGTTCAGGAGGTGGAAAATGTCAACGGAAGATAGTAAAGATAGATCATTCAGTAAAGACTTACCCAATTGGTACATGAAAGGAAATATACAGCCTAGCTATATAACATAGTGTTCCGGGCATGCCATATTCCGCGGCATTTCCGAACACCCTCAATAACAAAACAAAGATCAATGGAGAAACATAAAGGAAGAACAAGGCAAACAATAAACATTACAGGTTCTTAATAGAGCCGAGTATGGTACAAACTAAGGACTCAAACGAAGCCTTTGTGGGTTATAAGGAATATCCAAATATCAAATATCAACACCTACTTGTTTGCATGACTATTGATATTCCCAATATCAACCATAATCTCATGTCCTTAAATCCCTTAATACTGGTGTAACATGTGTACATGTTCCGGCAACTGTATACGGGTTACGCTTATGTTTTCCTTTGTTATTTCGTTTGTCCTTGCTTATGTTGATTGATTGTTTGTTTCACTACCGGTATCATTAGGATTCTGGTAACTTGTTATGTTTTGTATTAGTTATGCTCTTGTACCAGCAAGGTTTTGCCCTAGGGATTCCAAGGGAAGGAATGGTCATGTATACTGGTGGTAGAGATAAGGCTTGAGTGAAGGATTGCCTTGTGCTTTCAGGATTCCGGTAGGATCACAAGATTGCGGTAGTGTGCACTTACTGGTAATGACAGTGGTTGTGGGTTTTCAGAAACCTCTACCTTGGGTGGAGGAAATCATGTATTTAAGACAGGCTTCCTGACTAGCAGGAAATGCCAGACTTCAGACAGAACCTAGATAAGAAATATACTTGGTTGAATGGCGATTCTCTTGCTCCCTTTCCCCTTCACTTCTTCTAAGACCTTCTTGTCTTTCCCTCTCTAGTCTCCCTTAGGAATTGAATGATAGCTGGCCTACCACCGATCCCTATTGTATTAGTTCACACAGGTTACCACCTGTTACAACCAGGATGCCGGTAAGTCCCTAATCTCCCGAGCATCTACACCTTTTACTAACTCCATTATCCTATCTCCTGTAGATATTATATCCATTACACTATAAACTCCTTCTCCTGCGACTCTTGTCATAGAATCTTATATTATGCTGTCCCCTAAAGATGATCACTTAAAGTTAATCATGTTTGCTCTAGACCTGGGGATCCAGGAAGTACTATTGATGCCTTTGGTACATAGGTCTGGAGTATTCCACATGGAGGTAGCTGTATTAATGCTGAAAATCAAAAGGAATGCTGAATTCTCTACCTATCAAATCAATGTGACTCTGCAACCTCTCTATACTACAAACTCCAATAATACAACTCAAGCTTAAACCTGACTCCAATACCTCAACTTTTATCACCAATGGTTTCTTACAATTCTTCAACTGTACTATGACTATAACTGAATTCATTTTTGCATTTGGGACTTGACTTCAGCTTACGAGCTACCATAACTCTACTCTAATACAGATTGAAGATATGTGAAGGAGAGCAGCTGTTACTGTAAGTAACAAAAAGGGGATGGATTTAGGGAGTGAAAGAGAGAACAAGAAACACTTTAAGGGATACAAGAAATTAGAAAGGAGACAGGTGATCTTGGGACGTAGGTAGAATCAGGGAACTGGGCAGATGAGGTAGAGGAGGTTGAAAATGATGTAAAAAGAGGTGAACACATACAAGAGATCATGGGCTTTACAGTGTAGGATTATGAATGATGACAACTCCTGTAGGTCTTCAAACTCAGGAATTTGTTAAAAGACTGGTAAGGCCCTGGGAGGGTGAACTTCTGTCTGCCAAGCAAGAACAGCCGGACTAGAAACAGCACGAACTGGTTGGCCGTGAGTCTGCCATATGCTCAGTTTCACCTGGCTCGAGCCGCTGGTGCCATTGGAGATGATAAGGTTGTTGTTCCCTAAGGAACTGCGAGCCATGTTCTTTACATGTTTGACACCCACATGACCGCCCTTATTCGAGCCAACAGTTACCCACCCGGAGCCCTTTGTATTGACCACTCTCTTAAACCTTTTGGGGACAGTTGAAAAACCCTTGCAATGGGCTTTTGTCTTCATGGACCGGCCCTGGTGTAAGTAGGGCTGGGCCACGCTGGGTCCGAGGTCTGTTGTATATAGGCTGGGTGGGCCGGCCTGACATGATAGCCGGGTAGCCCAGTAGGCCCATGAAGTGTGCTGTGGCCCTAGCGTCACTGGTGCTCTGATATCCGGGCGCAGGCCAAGGTACTTCAACATTAAGTATCTTCGATACTGTGCTGGGCACACAAACTAACTCTTTTAATTAGCTACTGATCAATGAGTAGGACCAATCGAATTAGGTAGAAAGAGCCAAGATACCTGAAATTTTCAACTTGGAGAGTAAGATGTCATTCTTGCTCACTCAGACTTTCCATTTTGTGCCCCGGTTTTGTTTCTATACTACCAAAACAACTACTAGTATATCTAGTACTTGCTCCATCAGCAATCGCTGCCTTTCACAATGATATGAGTCATTTTCTGGGTTAACCGTTACACCTGGGGCACTTACACTGAGGTTCAATTTGTCTTACAACAATTATACCAGGTGATGGAGACTACGTCCTTGATCGGAATCCAAGCTTTAATCTCAAAAGAACATGTTGCTGTACTGTATTTGCCTCATCATCCATGGAGGAATGCGCTGTGTGAGCAACACTAATTTGAGACAAGGTATTTACTAGGGTCAAATGTTATATGAGTATGTGGGTGCATACCCGGGTAACATTTGGGCTGGGCCGGGCTGGGTAGGCCTGCTGTTCAAATGGGTGGGGCTGGCCGATTGCTTATCCGGGCCGGCCCATTACAAGGCTTGCAGTTGAAATCCCACGGCGAGTATTCCAAGATCTTGGGTTTTGTCTTGGAGCTTTGCAGATAGGTGATGAAACGCTGGCTTTCATCGCATTCTCTGTGACCCAGCAGGCTCAGGCGTTATGTCCAACTTCGGGATGCGGTGCAGTTTTCGTGAAATGATAGGGCCTAAGATAGGAGACCTCGTATTCTTTCGCTCTGGTTTACCTTCCTTGGGAGCTGAAATCACCACCTTCACTACTGTGAGCATACGCTCCACTTCCTTTTGAATAGGAGGATACATGGATGCATCTCTCAGATGTGGGGGGATTCTGGTTGTTAAGGTACCCGATAGCTCTAAGTTGTGGCTTGGGGGTGATTCTACACGACATGGATAAGGAGGATTGGGGTCTCCGCCATCGGCAGAATACACAGCATCTCTGCCTGAATCCAGCAGTAACAGATTGCGGGTAGGAGGACCTAAGTTTAAGCTTGTCGTAATAGTGGTTTGTTTTCAATATGGTGAAATCCGGGGGCTTGAGTAATCACAATCGAGATCTAAAATTGAGATCACGCTAGAATTGGGGGCCGGAAGCTGGTGGGCCAAAGCTAAAGGTAAGACACTTGGAGAGCTCCTGGCAGCAAACAAATTGGTAGTGAAAATATCAATCAAATCAGTAGCCACTGGAGAAGTCATAGTCATGGTTTCCGACATATGACCTGCGGAGATAATGATGGCGCCTATCCAAGCAAAAACACTTTTGTTCATTTCAACCCTCACCTCCTACCACCTCTTCACGAGCATGAGAAACCGGAGGTTGCAGCATAAAGCCCGAAACGTTGTGAGATGGACATGCAGAGGGCATCATTTGTTGCTCCGGTCTATCAATCAACTGATATTCAACAATCCAAGAATCTAAAAGAGACGTTTGGTGACTGCTGTTTTTCAAGTTCTTGAAAGTATTTTCTTTTACAAATGATCCTAGGACTGCTGGTATAAGATAGCTTGACAGTCCTTCCGGCTCGAGGGTGGACACATCACACAGATCATTAAGACAGTCGAAACTGTCAGATTCTAATTTTGGTGCCTGATCCACTACCTTAGTACCGTTCATGATTAACTCAGACACAGTCCCTGCTATCCTGGAATCTCTCTTTGGGCTCTAGATTGGTATCAATGTGTTGAATTCAAATTCCCAGTAATCGACTTCCTCTAGAAAGATCTGATCAAACAAGGACAGTCCATGACAACCTACAGAAATGAATTAGTAACAGATCTATAGAAATTGTGCAAATTCAAACCAATTACAATACCAGTTTGGGTTCCAGTTTTATCAACCAAACCAGTTGAAAAATCTATTAACAAAAGCATATCCTCACAAATCTCAGAGGAGATGGAAGTTTTAATGAACTCTCTCTTCACCTCATCAGGGGGAATTAAGACATTGGTTTCAGGACCAGAAGCTGACTATTTCACTGCTTCTGCAGTAGCATCTCTACTACTGCATCTTTTAGTTGAGATAAAACCAGTGCCTCTATCACTGTGCACCTCATGAGTGGGAGGGGTAACATTGTTTGACAAATTCTCACATGAGGAAAGTGTCCGAGAAGGTGTATCATCATATTCTCACAGAGAAAACTCTACAACAATAATGTTACAAAGTTACCATCCAGATATAAAAATAATTGTGCTTGAAACAAGAAATACCTTACCAATTAAAGTGTCTCCTGAGAGATCAGGGTGGTCTTCCCCACAATAGTTTCTGTCAGACATGGTTATTAATGGTTAACAAATAATCCTATCTGAGAGTGAAGAATACTTGAAGTATTTAGTAGTAAACTAATTTTGTTGAGAGTTTTGTTACAGAGGTTGGTATGGTGGTGATTGCTGGTGAGAAGAGAAGAAAGGAGGGGTGGGGATCAAGGCTCAAAACCCAAACCTCAAACATCTACAGTGTCTCAAACTTAGAGGGAAAATGACTGTCTCTATAAAAAGCAAAAAATTAGCCTTTTGAAAAGGTAAAACAGGTATGAGTAGAACCTGAAGAGAAAATGAAGAACTATAGCTTTGGAAAAGAGAAACAATTGTAGTGAGCTAGTAAGATACAGGGAAGTTGTTAGAAAGTGAAGTGTCCTGGTGAAGATTTCTTCGAGAGCAGTATGGTTAGAAAATGGAGAAAGGTGCTATGGATGGATGAGAAGAAGCATTTATAAGACTGTAGAACTGTTAGTAGATTGGAGAGGTAGTCTCATATGTAGGGTAAAATGAATCCTGATTCCAGGGCTTGAAGATACTCCACATATGTAAACACAAAAATTCGTCATAGACATGCATTTTCTTCAATATGTGTTTTAAGTTTGCCCTCAGGGAATCCTTGATCATATGTCCATTCAGAAAGTTCATTTTCTTTTGGTTCCTTCATGCATGTCATTTTTTTTCTATATTTTTTTCATTATTTAGTAATCTCTTTACAAGGATGGTTCCTTCCTATGAATCATACGTCTTAGCTGGTAGCCAGAATACTGATAAACAATTCACCACATACTTTTTACCAATTAGCCTTTCTTTGATGTGATATGAGGATAGCAAAATAATGACATGGAGACAAATCACACTGCTATTGATCAAAATACTCCATATTTGCTACCCATCATACCAAGAGTTCCCCATACATCTCAACGTCAAAACACCCAACAAAGCATGAGGTGGAAACTTAGCCAAGGCATAAAATGTAAAACCAATTACACCAAGTATCTGGTACCAACTGCAAATAACACTCCAAAAAAAAAAGAACCTAACCACATTAACAAATGCTCCACCTCATATTACACCATATCAATCGACAAAATCATAAGTCCAAATGGTGCACTCCACAATACTGTAGCTGAAGTGTGAGATGTTGAGTTGAGATTAATCTATTTATCAACTAGACAAAAAAACCAGGAGGAGAAAATGAGGAGAAGAAGAAGAAGAAGTGAAGTGAAAGGAAGTAAAAGGAAGTGATGCCTATCATAGAGATGCCATAGGCTTATATACAGGAGGAATGACATCAGTAGTTACACAGTATCACTTATGACAGCAGATAAAAGGTTGGGAAAGTCAGAAGACAGCACCTTAATTCCCATATCAGTAAAGATAACAAGGTATAATAACACAAGATATATCAAAAGGCTGCAGACTACTCTAAGTTACCTTTTACCCTAAACCTAGTAATGTGGTATATGTGACTGTACTCATGCGTGTGGGCCTAGATTTGATTTCCATCTTTGTAGTAATAAGTGAAGATTAGTTCCTTTCCACTGAAGAAGTATACCAGTACTGCTTGTAAAAAATACTTTTGTATGCAGGACAAGGGAGGAAAATAGTCATACACTAACTAAGTTATAAAGGCCTTTTGAATTCACGACAACACTGTATTTTAAAGGAATTAATTTTATTACTTATTTTCCCTTTTACAATTTCATAGGGAGCCCATGAAACAAAGTCACGGAAAGGGGTATAGCTGCAACAAGCTGGTATATGAAATGCCAGCCATGAATGGACAGTGGCATAGAATTGTGTAGGTGGTCTGGCCCTCGGGCAAATATGTTAGGAGGGTGGGTACGCAGATAGCATAATCTAAGTACCAAACCAGATGTCCCACTGAGTTTACCCAACGAACCCTATATTTATTCCTTAGTACTTGATCATACACCATCTGCGTACTCAGTATCCCGACGTACCTTCTGAAGGGACATACCACCTGATAGTGAGACAGGTCCATTTCGTTCAGGGCGTTCTTTCCGGGTATGGCACGAACACAGTTTAGGAATCACGGAGCGTATCGCCGTCAAGGAATTACCTGTCCTGTAATGAGTTGTATCGGACGTCTGCAACTACTGATGTTTTTCAATGTAGTAACAGGTCATAATGACCTGCGGAAGAGGGGAGAAGTATTGTCCGACCACAACGTTTTGGACACGGCAAAACTCGATAGTAAATAAGGCAATAAAAATAGGAAAATAGGAGGTCAAAATCTCCCTAAAAATGAATGGAAGCTCTCTGATAACTTCCGCTCTCTTTCCCACAGTCAATCTTGTCTCTGTCGGTCTCTTTTCACTTCCTTCTGTCTCACTCGCTTCCTTCTCTTCCAAGGCATCCCAGGCTGCCTATATAGTCGAGCAATTTCAATCACTACTGTCAACAAATTGCTGACGGGAAAGCGTCGTCCCCCAGAGTACGAAAACAAATGCGATCAGCTTGGAGTACTTCAATGAGTCCCACAATATGACTCTAGTGTGAACGCGAAGGTTTCAAACAAGTAGAGACCTGTGCGAGGACTAGGTAAGATTCTATCTTTAGTTGGCACAACATGGAGTGCAGGAAGTAATTCTTAGATTTTATGGGGTAAATGTGAGAATGATCCGTATGCACAGATTAATCTGAGATGTTGCAGCTAGGCTTGGCAGAATGAGCTGATGTGTAGGGATAACAATCTGTGGCGTAGCGCACAGAATAATTTGTAATCCAGTGGTAGGGAAAGGTTCAGCGAATGTGGCTCCCAGAATTTCGCTTTATTTGGCACTCAAGGCTTCGTCTGACTTTGCCACACCCTGTAGTACTTGTGGGGCCAATAAATGTATTAGTCACATGTCTTATCACAGCAAGCTTCCAAAAAGAACCCTCACTAAAACTTTGCTTAACAAGTGACTATTATGTTGACCAGCCCAACAAGGTTAAGAATAAAGGGTTTCCCTGACACTCGGAAAAAAGAGACAAAGTCTCTACAACATCCTTTTTAAGCAACCAGCAATTGAACAATAAGCTACAACAACACTGGAGCACCTACGATATTGTAACAAGGTAAGTCAGTCCAATATCACATTACTCTTCTAACTGGCTCACTCTCTCTAATTAGCTACTGTATTACCTCCAGAGAAAAACAAGCAACAAAGATGTTCAAGCTCCTTATCAAGCCAGCATTCAAGCCTATGGGCATTTACCACCATCTGCTTCAAGTCCACCATCTATATGTTGTGATCGGTGCTACTCCAGTAAGTTCCATGCTTTCATGATATACAAACTACATCTAACTGAGTGCCCTAGAGATGCAACACAAACACTGACAGTGCCAGTCATCTAGCTGGCTCTGCAGGTGGCAAGTCCCTTCCTAACATGGCTCCAGATACTACCTGGCAGTGTTTTCGTGAGCTGGAAAAGGTTGGCTTTAAAACTATTCTCTGATAACAAAATGATACTAATACGTAGTTAGACTACCACTGCGACACACACTGGACTGTGTCACCTCCAAGCAGGCCAAAAGGAATGGGTATTGCAGATAGACAATAGGTTCAACATGATGGAAAGGCAATTTGCAGAAGCTCATAGCAAAATGTACCACTTGTTGTACTTAATCCTTGGCAGTGTTTCCATCAAGGCAGTGCTTAGCCTATATTTGAAGGAGGATGCTCAGAGAGAATCTGATGAGAGGGTAGATTGCAGCATGAAGGAATCTGCATGGAAAGTAAACTACAGTGAGAAGAAATAAATTCCTGTATGGTAGCCCATCATATATGACATAGAGGTTTCTTATAGATAATACCCCTTGGGACTATTTTTTCACTTTTTTGTTTTTTCATGGACAGAGTGCACTGTTTGAGCAAGATGTGAGATCATGTTATTTTGCTTCTTCCACCAAAGGAATTACACGATTGGGGTTGGCATAGATCTATTCTGTTCTGTGCATAGGGGAAAAATGGGAGAGATGATTATATTTTTATGATTGGTTGTTCTGGTTCCTGTTTTTGCTTTTAAATGTCTTTCATTACCCTTAGGTTCAGGTAACATGGTACTTACTTGGAGGGGATGTTTGAGGACCCCACTAATGTAGATTGTAGCCTTGATGAATATATAGTCTATTTATCACCACATTGGATTCTCAGTTCTCTGACATGCTTCAGTTAGGAATGGTGTTTCTATTGCTTATTTTTGTGTCACTGATATTTCCGGCAAATATCTACCAGGTTGATCATTGAGATACAGTCTATCCTGCTTGAAAGCTCCAAGGATAGCATAACATAGGTAAGTATCTCACTTGCTTCTACTACCTAGAATAGATTCCTAACAAAGGTCATCAGCAGCATAGACAGGAATGTCGAAACGGTCCATAGTAGGTACAGCAGTGCTAGTTCACCAAGTCAACAAAGGTAAAATAAGTAAGAGGTGGGGGGAAGTAAATTGTTATGAAGAAATGAGTTTCAAAACTTGTGCACAAGTCAATAATTTTACAAAGTGTTGCAAAGAGCGATTCAAGGTAGCATTCCCGCTCTGATAAATTGTATAATATTAATCACAGATGCAATCGTGAAATATAGGAGAATAGGAGATCTATCTTGGGGTTTCGCTCCGCTTCAGCTTCCTTGGGAGCTGAAATTCTTGCTGTCACAACAGTACGCATACGCTCCACTTCCTGTCGAATGGGAGGATACTCTGATGAATGTCTGAGGTGATAGGGGATTGCGGTAGTTAAGGTGCCCGACAGCGCCAAGTTGTGGCTAGGTGGTGATTTTATGAAACATGGAAAACAAAGATTGCCACAGGTAGAATACATGGCGTCGTCGTCTGAACCCACACGTAATAGATCGCCACTAGGAGCTGAGTTTAAACTTGCAGTAATAGTCGTATGCTTTAAATCAGGTGAAACTGGAGGGTCTGATAGGCATAATCGAGATCTAAAATTGAGATCCCTCTAGAATTGTGTCCAGGGGGTCGATGGGCCAAAGCCAAAGGAAAAACACTTGGAGAGCACCTAACAAACAAGTTGGTAATGAAAAAATCAATCAAATTGTTAGTCACAGGAGAAGTGGTAGTCATGGTTTCCGACATAGGACCTCCGGAGGTAACATCGTCATCTATCCAAGCAAAAACACTTGTTCTTTTCGATCCTCTCCGACTCTTCTCCTCTTCTCGAGTGTGAGGAACCGGAGGTTGCCACATAATACCAGGAGCACTATGAGATGGGCATGCCGAGGTTCCCATTTGTTGCTCCGCTCCATCCAATGATCTTCAACAATGCAAGAATCCATAAGAGATGTTTGATGACAGCTGGTTTTCCTGCTCTTGAAAGTATTCCCTTTGACACAAGATCCTAGGGCTTCTGGTATAGGATAGCTTGATAGCACTTCCACCTCGGGGGTGGCCACATCGCAAAGATCATTCAGACAGTCGAAACCTTCCTCGAATTCCAATTTCTGCGCTCGACCCACCGCCTTAGAATCCTTCATGATCAACTCAGATGCTGTCTTTGTTATCCCAGAACCTCTCTTCGGGCTCTGGATTGGTATGAATGTATTGGATTTATATCACAGGCAATTAACTTCCTCTTAGTACATAAGATCTACCAAGGTCAGTTCATGATAACCTGCTGAAATGAATTAGTAATGGACCCATAGAAATTGTGTTAATCCAAATTGATCATGATACCATTTCGGGTTATAGTTTTACCAACCAAACCAGTTGAAAAATCTATTAACAAAATCATATCCTCATCAATCTCTGACTAGGCAGAAGTTTTAAAAAACTCTCTCCCCAACTCAACAAGAGTAAGTAATGCACTGGTTTCAGCGCTAGAAGATGACTGTTTCACTGCTTCTGCAGTAGCACCTCTATCACCAGATCTTTCAGTTGAGAGCAAACTAGCACCTCCATTACTATGCACACCATGAGTGGGAATGGTAAGATAGTTTGACAAATTCCCATATGGAGAAAGTGTCCGAGAAGGTGTATCCCCACCTTCTTGCTGAGAAAACTCTTTAGCAATAACATCACCAAGTTAGCATCTGGAAACAAAAATTGGTTTTATTGATGCAAGAAATGACTTACAAGATAATCTACTGAGAGATCAGGGCAATGTTCACCACCATAGTTTCTGTCAGACATTGCTATTAATGGTTAACAAACAAGCCTACCTGAGAGTAAAGAACACTTGGAATATTTAGTGGTAAACAAATTTGCTTATTGAGGGTTTTGATACGGAGGTTGTTGGGGGGTTGTTGCGGCAGTGATTGCGAGGGAGAAGAGAAGAGAAGGGAGCAAGAATAAAGATCGAGGCTCAAAACCCGAACTCCAAACCATGAGTGGCGCCAACTCAGAGGAAAAAAAAAATTAGCCTTTTAAAAAGGCTAAATAGGTAGGAGTAGCCCTGGAAGACCAAGTGGATAACTATCGATCTGAAAAAAATAGAAACAATTGTAGTGAGCTGGTTAGGTGCAGGGGAGTTATTGGAAAATGAAATGTCCTGAGGAAGATTTTGTCCGGAGAGGTGTGGTTGGAGGATGGAGGAAGGAACCATAGATGGCTGGAAAGAAGAAACATGTATAAGGAGATCCCGGGACTGTTTGTGGGCTCCGGGAACAGTCTCACACATAAGGCGAAATGACTCCCGATTCCACGGTTTGAAGGTAAAGTTACTCTATAACTTATGTGCAACATACAAAGGTTTGGCATCGATGCGTACTTGCTTCAATGTGCATTTGCGGGTTGCCATTAGGGAATCCCCGATCCTATGTGAATTCATAGAATCTACTTTTTTGTTTCTTCACTCCTGTCTTTTTTTTCCGCCCTTTTGAATATTCGGTAATGCTTTACGTGCATGATTTCTTCCTGTATATCATCTTTGTTAGCTCGTAGCCGGAATACTGATAGATAATTTGCCAGACCCTCTTTCATAGGCAGCCTTTCATTGGCGTGACGATACAAAAAATAAACACATGGGGATATTAGCTCCTCTATTTATCAAGATCCTCCATATTTGCTACACACCAAGGCAGGACCTCACTAGATATCTCTACCTCGAAACACCGAATAAAGCGCAACTCAGAAACAAACAAAAGGTCCAAGAATTAAAACCAATTCCACCAAGTACCTAGCGGAAACCAAAAAAATTAAAACCCCAAACAAAGAACCCAACGACACTAACAAATCCTCTACTTCGCATCACAGCATATCAATCGACCTAATCATAAGCGGTGATGGTAACCTGCACGGTACCATAACTGATGTGGGAGAAGTTGCGTTGAGGTTAAGCCGTTTATCATCATGCAGACCAAAAAAACTGAAGGGAAGAGAAAAAGAGAATGAGAAGAAGCGAAAGAAAGTAATGCTCATGATAGAGATGCCATAAGCCTAGATACAAGAGGATGACGTAAGCAGTTACACAGTATGGCTGGTGATGGCATATCAATACACATTGTTTAGTCAGGAGATAGAGGCCAGAATACACCAAAGATTGGGATTCTCGAGTGCGCATTACGGCATGGATTGTGCTATAATGAGCTTCAAAGAAAATAAACTGCACGGGACCCGCAGGCATCGAGGCACGGAGAAAGTCCGCCTCCTAGCTTGTCCAGACGTCCTCCGTCATGACCGTTGCCGACGAGACTTTTGGGCGAGGAGAGGCAACTCGCCTCGCTCCGCGCAGCTGCTCGCGAAATCCTTCTTCGCGATTGAAGGTGGAGGTTCTCTTGAAAAACCGTTTTTTGGTTGTGATAACGCCCAGTCCCAAGGAGGGCATCGGTTCCGCGGCGAGAAGCGAGGCCCGCAAACCGCAATCCCGAGTCAGACCACGTGACAGGTGCGACCTATGGATGGGCGATTGTGAAGGCACGCGGAGCGAGAACAGGAGTAACAGCCGGATTAGAAACAGCACGAACTGGGTGGCCGTGAGTCCGCCCTACTGTCAGATTCACCTGGCTCGAGCCGCTGGTGCCATTGAAGACGGTACGGTTGTTGTTCCCTGAGGAACTACGAGCCATGTTCTTCGTGTGTTTGGGACCCGCACAGCCGCCCTTATTCAAGCCAACAGTTACCCGTCCGGAGCCCTTTGGATTGACCACTGCTCTGCCGTTTTGGTGGACAGTTGAAATCCCACCGCGGGATTTCTTTGAACTTGGGTTTCGTCTTTGAGGGCTGGAGGTAGTGTTGGAAATAATCTACTTAGGATGCTCACCGTATACCATAACTGGTACCGACCACCCGCAACGACTACCCTGAGCCCTGCTCAACTACCAAGCAATCCTTCAGCAACAATAATCGGTGACTACTTAGTCTTGCATTAGTTCGCAGACTATCCGTGAGTGGGGGAAATATACCAGGGGATTCGGAAAAGGGGTTCCATACAGTAAGATGGGGGAACGGCCACCAGGTGGAATGTTTGGCAGCTAGGTGGAGGGAATCTGGAGATATAAGAGTCATGTTTTCCGCAACTGTTTTTACTGTCTTTGTCCGTCATCGTTGGGTTTCGTCTGTCGTTATTAGGCGGCTACCCATCCCTGACTGTCACTATTCATCTGCTGTTATCTGTTTCTTTCTCTTCTCTTCTTTCTTTGTCCGTTTTGTCATTACACTTGCTGTTTTATACATATCCTATTTCTCGACGTTCCTATATCCGGACCTATTCCGCTGTGCATAAACCTTGCTTAAAAGGTAGATGAAACGCTGCCTTTCGTCGCATTCTCTGCGACCCGCGGGCTCAGACGGTGTGTCTAACTTTAGAATACAATGCCGTTTTCCCGGAAAAGATAGGGCCCAAAATAGGAGACCTCGCATCCTTTCGCTCCGGTTTAGCTTCCTTGGGAGCAGAGATCACAACCTTCAGCACCGTGGGCATACGCTCCACTCCTTTTTGAATGGAAGGATACTCAAATGCCTCTCTCAGATAAGGATGAACTGTGGTAGTTAAGGCGCCCGATAGTACCAAGCTGAGGCTTGGTGGCGATTTTATGAGACATGGATAAGAAGGATTGGGACCTCCAATGCCCGTAGAATCCGGATCATCATTGTCAGAACCTATTAGTAAAAGATTACCGCCAGGGCGAGCGGAGCTACCCGTAGTAGTGGCTCGAGTAGCCACAATCGGGATCTAAAATTGGGGCACCGCTAGGATTTCGTGCTGGAAGATCATGGGCCAAGGCCAAAGGGGACATGCTGGGACTGCTTTCGGTAACCAATGAATCGGTAGAGAAAGGATCAAGCAAATCGCTACTCACCGGAGAGGTCGTAGGGATGCTGTCCGAGGTATGACCCGAGGAGGTAATGACAGCGTCTATCCAGGCAAAAACACCTTTGTCCTTCTGCCTTCTCTCCATCACTTCTCTAGTGTGAGGAACTGAAACCGGCGGCACAAAGGTTGAAGTGTTATGGGGTGGGAATGCTTTGTGGATTCTTTGCCACTCTACTCCATCGATCAACCGATCTTCCCCAGCTATGCAAGAACCGATAATACATGCTTGGTGACAGCTGTTTTTCAAGCTGTTGGATGTACGGCAGTTTACACCGGACCCTAAGACTGCCGGTGTACCATAGCCGGATAGGCCTGCAGGCTCTAGGCGACCACATCGCAGAGATCATTCAAACAGTCGAAACAGTCCTCAAATTCCAATTCTGGTGCTGGGTCCACCACCTTAGAATCGCTCATTATCAACTCAGACACAGTGCTTGTTATCCCAGAACCTCTTTTCGTGCTCTTTGTTGGTATCAATGCATTGAATTTCTCTCCCATGCAATTGATTTACTCTGAAGATATATGATCAATAAAGGACAGTTCATGATAACCTACACAAATAGATTAATAGAGGGCCCATAGATGTTGTATGAATTCAAACTAATTATAATACCCTTTTGAGTTTTTGTTTTATCAATCAAACCAGATGAGACATCTGATGGCAAAAGCATATCTTCATGAATCACAGAGGAGGTAGAGGTTGTGATAAGCTCGTTATTGATCTCATCTCATCAGGAGCAACCAACTCACTGATTCCAGCACTGGAATCTGACAATTTCCCCTCTTCTCCAGTAACATCTCTACCACCACATCTTATGGTTGGGACCACACCAGCACCTCCATCACTGTGCACGTCACCAGTGGGTGGGGTAAGATTGCTCGACAATCTATAATATGAGGAAGGTGCATGAGAAGGTATATCCTTATCTTCTTAGGGAGAAATCTCTTTAAAAAAAAAAAAAAAAAAACACGAGAAAGTTAGCGTCAGGATATCAAAATTGTTTTCCTTTCAACAACAAATAGCTTACCAGTCAAAGTGTCACCTGAGAGATCTGGATGGTCTTCACCATAGCTTCTTTTAGACATCTCTCTTTATGATTAATAAAAAAAGCCTTTTCGAAAGTAAACAAGAATTAGAGTATTTAGAACAAAAGTAATTTTGTGGTTAAGATTGTTGGTATTATTGTGGCAGAGGTGGTTGGGGGAATGGTTGTGGAGGCGGTGTAGTTGCGGAGGCTGGAGCCCCGAAACAAAGTCAGGGCTCAAAAACCAAACTTTGAACGCCTGAAGTATTGTGTACTCAGAGGGAAAACATTCTTGGGAAGAAAAAAAAGAATACGCCTTTAAAAAAGTTGAATAAGTCAGAGAAGTCCTTAAAGACCAACAATAAAGGACAAAAGGAAGGTAGTAAATGAGTGGAAGTAAAGTTGTTGCAAAGTGAAGGGTGCTGGTCAGGGTTTGTACGGCTGGTCTCGGGGCTGATTGTGGACTGAGAGCCAACTGCACATGGAGGATATATTGACTCGGACTTCCAGGGTTTTAAGATACTTGAGCAAACACAATAGTTTGCCATCATTGCTCACCTTCTGCAGTCTGGAATTTTGGTTTTCCCTTGAGAAAACTTAGATTCTATGTCAATTCAGATGATTTATTTATTGAGAGTGTTTCTTTTTTGCTTTGTCTTATTTGTGCAGTTATTTGTTATCTGTGTTTTTTTAATATTCAGCCATCCAGAATATTTACAAACATGCATTATTTTATCATATGCAGGAATGCTTGTTAGCTTGCAGCTAAAATAGTAACTGATAATTTGCAAAAGAACTCTTCTTGGCCAGCCATCTTTGGTATAATAATAGAATAATAAATACATTGGGAGTAATATTGAATAACTAGCCTTTGGGGATTCTTGTGTTCTTAGTGAGAGATGATTCATAATTTTCTGAAAAAGTATAAATAGGTGTTCTGCCTCACCAGTCAAGTAAATCACCCCAAAATAAGTATATGCCCTTGATCAAGTAAAGTATTAGGACAAATCATTCCATACTTTTGGTGGTTACTGAACCATATCTCAAAATATCACACCTCTATAATTAACTACTCCTCTATGATAATGGCTGCTCAGAATGACAACCATGTCTCAGATTGCGAGAAAGGGCAAATTATTGTTCTGAGATAAAAAGAAGAGTTCTTTTTATGAAATTAGAAAGCTTTTGAACCATCCTGAAACTACTGTCTAGGGTTTCTACAACTAATACCAGAAGAGGAGTCATGGGTAAATTCTTCTAATGTCTGAAAGATAAAATTATCAATACCAGAACCTGCTACCACCTAGTCAGAAAGTCTAAGAAGGTATGCTGCCAGACCTTATCTGAATCGGACAATGAAGTTATACTACATGCTCCTGTCAAGATAGTTCAGAGAGCCTTAGCCTTAGTCAACATGAAAAAGTAGAGAGCAAGAAAGCAAGACCTTCTACAAGATGAGTATACTCTTCAGAAGTTAGCCTGGATGATGGAGTATAAGAATTAAATAATAGGGAACCTGGAGGGGGTCATTTTTAGTGATAAATACTTAGTTGAAAAGTCTAAGGATTCAAAGAGTATTTGGGTCTTTAGCATACTAGAGGAAAAGTAGTACAAGGACTGTATTCAGGGGATAGCAAAATGGCCTGAGATAAGGTTAATAGTCTGGGCTTGTATTTGGGGTAAAGGTAAAGGTCCTCTGATCACTATTTTTGGGAAGGGAGTTAATACTAGATTTATATATATTGTGTGTAATGTGATCTATACTTGTTTGAGTACAATAATCATGGTAGTAATGAATACAATTGATAAGACTGATAGGTGCTAACCAGTAGAGCCAAGCACAGTAGTATCTAAAGGAGTTTTTGGGAGGTGAGAGGACTAATGTCTTATTCCATACTCTAAGTCTACAATAGGCTGTAACAACCTTAAGAGGTAAAGTAAGAAATCAAGAAAGTAGCCATTCAAGCAAGTATATTTAAGAATAACTTTCTACTGAAGTCTGCTGTCCAAAAAAACCAGACTCAACAGACCCTTCAAATAACATAATTGTTCACTATTGTGGTGTACCAAAATAATAAGACTATATCAATTGATACATCTTGAAACAAATCATAAAACAAATATCATATCAAATGATAAAGTAAAGCAAAGATGATATCAAATGATACATCTTGAAACCAAACATAAAACAAATATTGTATCAAATGAGAAAGTAAAATAAAAATGATATATAGAGTACCTGTACCCATTACATTCCCCAAAATAAAACAAAGTTTCAAATAAAACAAGAACAAAAATAAAATACCAAAACAAAATCCTGAATCTTTTTACAACATATCTGCCATAATTCGGTCCTCACTATCAGTTGATTCAAAATTACTGTCAAAGTATAGTGTAGAGTACCTTTTTTCTGTTGAGATATCCATTGACTATCAACTAACTATTAGTTTTTTCTGGTGCCCATTCTGTTCACACAAACCCTAAATGGACAAGTAATCTCTCTAGTAATACCTCCTCTTCATTACTCTTCTACCATTGCCTCCACAAGCTCTATTATATTATCAAGTCCCTCAATTAGTTTCCATCTATCTTCAAACTAGGATAACCCAACCACTTGACAAGGATCTGATCCTGAAATCAGGAGAGAAGACTTTAAGGACAAGATGAAGTATAGAAAAGTAGAGTAAGTGAAATAGAATATGTTTGGTGAAAAAAGTTGTTGAACTTATTTGTTTTACTAGTTAAGGGAAACAAAACATCGACGGTAATAACCTGTAATATATACAAACTTCAAAGTCTTGTACAGCCATCAGAATACCCTAAACATTCCGTACCACCTCTCATACCAAATACCAACACCATCATTCCAAATACTAACATCTCTATTCTGAATACCAACATCCTCATTCTGAATACAAGCCATCATTCTGAATACCAACCATCATTCAAACAATGCATTTCTGACATTTCTGACAACAGATTTTCTCTGAATCTCATATAGTGGTTTAGGATTTCTCCTACGTCCTACTCCTCTATATTGTTTATAAGGATAGCAGGTTACTCAAGGTTGCAACCAGGGAATTCCTCATTGTCATTAGAATAATACTGAGGCATTGACTCAAGAGGCCTTTATGATCATTAACCAGCTCTCCTCTCCAGGCTCCATACTTGCCCTATATCTGAATAGATACCTAGCAATGGGCCTCATCTTGCCAATCATGATATATAGTGCTGACCTCCTTATACTAAATTCTCACATGCTGGACAAGATGTCAGTGCTGTAGAATAAGGTGATGAGATAGGTCACTAACTGCTTCTACTCAATACTAGTCACTATCCTCCTATATGAAGCATGCCTCCTGCCCCTATCCTACCTCCTACCTTATAAAAGAAGGATGGCTACCCTCAGGCCACCCTGTTTTCCACCTAAAATTAACCCTGCAGCTGTCCACATCCCCTCAATATATCTTTCCCACTCAAATTTTACTGCAAAAGACTCAAACTGATATCTTACAGTAGACCTGAAGGGTTACTATATTTTTTTCTGATGGAATTAACTCCACCCTTCACCTGTTGTTTGATCTCACCTCTCCATTGATGGAATCTACCTCCTCTTCCTACTATTAACAAGAAGAATGACTACCTTTTCACTGAAGAATACTCCCATACAGATTGCAGACTAGCTCCTCATTGCTGACTGTAACAGGGGTGCCCTAAGGGAAGATGGATCCTGAGTTCATGACTGCACTGAAGTGACTCAAAGATGAAAAAGCGATAATTAACAGTAGAGTAAAGAAGAATCAAAACAGTAAAACTTAATCTCATTAAGCTGCAGCTTCACTCAGTAAGTTCCTCAAGAGGTAGTTGATTGCCAGAGTAGAGTTGGACTTGCATATAGTTTAAGTAGAATATTATATGCAGTCAGTTCCCACCCATCACTACTCTAACTTAATTATGAGCACACCTATCTCCTCTGGGCTGGCCAACACACACCACCCAGAACATTATTCCTTTGTGGATGTAGACCTGCTGTGGCTAAATCTCCTTCCAACATCAAGTGTTTCAGCACTGCATCTCTAATGTGACCACAGGAGAAAAATTCTTCATATTGTTGACATGCTAGTGGCAAACTATCATGCAACTGAGGAGATATACCATTTACAAACTCTCATACCCATATGCATTTCATCTATGCAAGCCTTTAGTAGACATAGCTCTCATGATTGAGCTGAACCTTCTACTTCATTCTAGTCAGGTCTTTGCCTGATAGGAAAATCTACTTGGCTCCCCTGGTGGGGTACCTTGGTGATTGTCCTGGTGGGGGCTACCCATGGTCAACTCCCTGAAAGCACCCTTACTGTGATAAGAATCATGCTTTTAGAGTTCTCAAAAAACCCAAATAGTCTTACAGCAATTGGGCACAAGTTGCACCTATGTGCGATTCACCTGCCTGGAGATGCTTTGACATCTTCCGGGTCACCCCAGGACTACCTGGGAGGTTCTGGACTGCCCTTCCAGTATTACCTGAGTAACTCCTTCAGTTCTTGTCCGTTTTACATATTTTCAGTACCAGAGGATAGCCCTTCTTCTGGGGCACACCCTATACCCTCTCATATATCCTACGGACAGCATCCGGATGGATGGACGGCAACAACGTATACAGTATTACAAGAGTACCTCCACTCAACTCCTTTTGTTCAGAAGGGAGCAACTCAACAACCATAAGCCCATGACATGCGGTCCTTACATTGGGGCTGCAGGGGGGTATTAGGAATACCTCTGTAAAATTCTGGGGCATTCGGAGCCCTGTAGCTCCTTCTATAGCCTCCCAAAGACTACCAGGTTTGTTGCCTTTGGATTTTACCGTAGTGCCCAATCCTTATAGGATCACCTCCTGCCCCAAGTAAGTACCTCTTTGTGCTAGGTAGGGTAACTTGGGTGCCATGTCAGGGTAACTTGGACCTTATAGCAGGGTAAGCCAGGCCTCATGTCAGGGTAACTTGGGCATCATTACATGAATATTTCATGAGCCCACCTTTTATACTACGATCTCATAGCATACGTAGTTGTCCACCATAGTGAACCAAACTACCCTTACCCATTGACCTCAAAGTCTCCAGTATGGGTGTAAGAATAGTTTACTGTAAGATACCCTCTGGTGGGTCATTATACTGACTCTCTACTACATTCTATCTCCTCTCTCAAAGAAAGAGTTTTGTGAGAAACCACAACTTCTTGACACAGTAGAAAATGTCTACCTTGTTATCATTAATCTTACTACATCAGCAAAAATATTATCTTGTGCCCAGTGCATCATGTGCATCTGATGTATGGGGTACCCATTATGATAACTATTAACTAAGATGTGCTGTTGAATCAACATCACATCCTGACATTGAGTCATATACCTGGTACTTCCTGATAGTATCTGGACATGGACCCCTATGCCAGGTGTACCCTGACAACATCTGATTTTGCACTCTTACATCCTAACAACATCTGATCCTTGGATGTCACATCCTAACAATGTCTGATTCTCAGCTGTTGCATCCTAATACCATCCGATCCTAGCCTGTTGTATCTAGACGCTACTTGATCCTGAGCTCTTACATTGTGGTGACACCCAATTCTGGCACCTTCAACCCTGACATCGTATCCTCACCTGTGTACATTGAGATTCTATGATATATAAGATATGCACTCTAGCACTACCTATTATCAGGCCTTTCCATCCAGATTCTTTCTTCATGATACTCCTGTTTTCTGGATCCTCGCATGCATACATGATGCCTCCAGATTTCACCTTGACCATGACATCTCAGCTGGATGCTATGACTTCATATCTTGACCTCCTCAGGATGCCTTCTGAAGTGTGGTGAATTACTCCTGACACTGTTTGCATATTGTACCTGGTATTGTCTAATCTTCCCAACTTTCTTCTGATATCTGATATACTATATTGTGATTGCCCTGACACCCTCTGGAAGGCTGCCTTTCTTAGATTCTATGGTGAATATCACCCTGATTATTCCTTTGCACTACATCCTTTGGTTTCTATTATAGTGTTGTCATAGTAAGCTAAATTAACTCTAATCTTTACATGTTCTTAATTCCCCTTAATCACCCTTAGTGATGGTCCCACCCCCCCTACTCATCATTGTCTAGCTTACAATGACATCCCCACTGGTACTGCTTGCCCTTCCTGAGATTCTTCAGGGCTCAAGGAGACTCTATGAGATAGAGAAGTGATCTTCACTCTGTTCATCATCATTCTTACAGTCAGATCATGTGAATCATCAGGACTCAGAGGATTTGAATCTTGTAACTGAAGCTCCTGGGCTATCACCATCTAACTCAAGTCAAACTAGCTGTTGGTATCTGGTGACAGATTCCAACATTCCAGATATCCCACTAGGTCCAAGTTCTGGTAATGAGTATGTCACAGTACAGGCTGTATAGAAGTGTCATTAGATATCTGACACTTGAGCTCAACGCTTATGGCTTCCTAATCATCATTGTATCCTTCATGGTAGTCCCACTGTAACCTATGAACTTGCCCAACCCTCTTATTGATTGTTTCTTGAATATTTTACACAATTATATCCTGGATCCTCCATGAGCACTTACTTCAAGTTTCTTTTTGCCAGTCAAAGAGGTCTTGTGTATTTGGTAACAGGTTAGCTACCTTAGTTGCGAATGAACAGTTGGATGATTTGGAGACTCACCCCTAGCTGCCTCAGGCTTCATGTCACTGGGCTCCTGATATATCCCTATTTGCAAGGTACAGAGTGTATGGCAGATTATAGTGCTTGTTATGCAGATCACAGTGCCATTGATGTGGGCAAGAAACTCGCAATTCACAATATCTTACATCTTCTTCCCTGCAAAGTACTTAAAGAAAATGGTCTCAGGAGTCTGGGGCACCAAGAATTGTAATGTCAGGACCTGGGTTATGTCCAATTATGCTCAGTAGTAGTTACTATATGGTAGGCGTCAAGTGGAGACAAACATCATACCCTCTGAGATCATATATAAACCTGTCCTATTTCAGCAGATAATTGACTGTGTCTGCTATAGCTATAAGATTATCTGGCACACTGTATAACTCCACCATGTCTTTCTTCACATCATGTACAAACTAGGATTGTGCCTTACAGTATTTTTGGCATATCTTTCTAAGTTAGTCTTACATTCTGCATTGTGTCATATATGTCGGAGTCCACTTATCAAACTTATATGCTACTCTGAGGGTTCAATGTTTTTGGCATCTGCAATATTAGCAAGTGTGGTATCCCAAAATTCATGCACCTGGGCCATCAGAGCAACAACATTGAGGAGAGGCTAATCAAACAGGGTGTAGTACTATAGAATAAGAGTCCTCGCATCATCTAATATGGATCTTGCTACACCTGTCACTATATTTTACTGAGAGTGAGGAGCTGGACTAGAGATTAAGGTACCAGATGCAGGATCAGCCAGACTAACCAGTATAGATGATAACTATGCATCACTCAATGATGGGAACATTCGAGGACTGTAGGCTGTCTACTGAATTATGCATCCAAGATCTGTGGTTGTATGCTGGGCAGGACCTATCTCCTGAGACCCTAATGTAGTTGAAATGCATATAGTTCTTGACTGATTGCCTCCCTTTCTGTTAGCTACTTGTAACCCATAATTATGTCTTGATCGAGGCTCATCTCCAATATTAATGCCTTCTCGATCAAGGTGGTGTCTGATTCTGTTTTGTCTGGTCCATGTAAGATTTGGTACTTATCATTCCTATTATCCAATAGATGCACTGTTTGGGTATTTGGTTGATCATTGGGTTCAGTTTTGGGTTCTGCATAGACTGTGGTGAGCATTGTGTCCTTCCATAGGTGCTTCAGTGCTCTTCCCAAGTAGGCTTGCAATTAGAGTTGGAGTAGAATCCTGAGTTGAGGACATGTCTTGAGATTTGTTTTGATGCATTCTGGATCTCCCTTTTCCCAATCCCATGTTACCGAGTTGCACATCACTTCTACCTCTATATAGATTGCTGACTCAGGGCACTGACTGACTGTGTGTATTGGCCTATTACTTATTCATAGTGTAATAGGTTAGTGAATGTCAGGTGTTAGGATTCAGGATATAGGAAAATTGTAGGTATCTCAAGCACAGTTTGGTGAAGATAAGTAGTTTGTATAATTTTCTTGTATTCTCTATGATACGCCAGGTCTTATATACTAGGAGTTCCTACCAAGGGGGGGTGCAGGATCACTGACTATCACTCATTATTAAAGCACAAGATTTGGCAGCAAAAAGGTGTTTTGAGAGTGTTCAACATTATGTTCATAATAATCTAAGAATTCTCAGCTACAGTTGAACTGAAAACTATAGCATGAAAAAATTAGATGAAATAAAGGGGTTGTTAATGGAGAAGATGGAACAAATTCTAGCTAAAAAACATATTGTTCAGTAATACTAACTTCTCACAAAGTTCTCACCTTGCCTAGCTAGTACTAGCAATATCTAAAATGGTCTACTGGTCTTAAGTCAATATAGCTGAACACCTGGGAGGCTGACTTCAAGCAATCTGACCTACTTGGACATGAATATTATTGATGAGACTGATAGAGGTTGTAGTCTGACCATTCCCTACCAACTTCAAACCTCCATCTATTTCATCACAAATGTCGATACACAAGTAAATATTCAGCTCAGATGATTGCTGAATGCAAGGCCTGTTAACAACAGACAATGCGAGATACATGAATCAAGAAAACTCCAGGTACCAAAGCAAGGTAGCTTGGTGCTATCACTATTATCATATATCAGGCACTTGAGATCAGAAGGGCTAGTGAGAAGATGACTAAGTAAGGGTATCAAATGGTTTTTTATTACTAGCTAACAACTACCAGCTAAGAAAGGGTAACTAATAAAGCTAAGCTAATATATAGCAAAAAGAAAAGAAGAGGAAGGGGAAAAGCTAGTAAAGAGAAATGGGAAAGGCTACAAAAGAAAATAAACAATTATTTTTACACCTTCTGGTTTCTAGTTCTATGCTGACATACATGAGGGGACGTAGGAGCCTGAGGAACAGTCGCAGGACTTGGAGGGCTGGAAACAGCCACAACAGAAGGCAGGGATGCAGAGGGGGTTGCCAGAGCTGGAAGAACTGTCACAGGGTCTGGGAGGTGTAAGGAAGTCATAATAGAAGCCAGGGGTGCAGATGCAGTTGCTGGAGCTAGAAGAACTTAGTGGGGGGAGCTATCTATATCCCCATCTTGCCCACCAAAGTGAGCTGCCCAGCTGAGAGTTGTGATGAGCTCTGGCATTCAGGGCTTGTCCTGAACAAGCTCGAGCATGGCCCAGAGCTTATGTTCCTTTGACAGCTGGGTAGAAGGCTCAGGGTCACAGGAGGAAGGGGCATCTCAGTGCCTGGTTGGAGGACATCTCAAGGCACCTGGTTCCCCATCTAGTTCCTCATCTTATTCCTCATGCTATTTTCATGATTAGCTGAGTATGCATCCTGATGTTAGCTGAAACAGGTTTAGTGTTAGAAATTTATATCCTCAATCACAATGACTACATCGCTAAAATCCTCCTCCTCCTCATCCTTCTCATCCTCCTCCTCCTCATCTTCCTCATCCTCTTCCTCCTTGTCCTGCTCATTCTCTCCTGCTTGAAGCTGTCCTCCTCCTGTTCTTCCTCACTTTCTCTACCATCTACCTCCTCCTCATCGTCCTCATGCATGGCCCCTCGATATATCTAGCCTGCTCACAGCTATCCTACACCTTACAGTTAAAGAAGGGATATCTGCTATTGGCAGACTGAGGGGTCTGGTTGTTGTCCTCTCCCTCATCTAGGTATGTCTCCAAGATGATAAGGTCTAGTGGATGGTTGCCATCCTTGCCAAGGAGCCACACCCAGATGTCCTCATCTTCATGCAGAAAGACGAGTTCCCAGAGTAGGAGAGGATTGGAGGTTGCATATTGAAGTAACATGGCACCCTCACCAGTCACCCAGATGAGATATTGAGGGCATCTGATGGGCCCCTCCATATACTGGCCTTTAACCACCCTGAGCAGATTGTTCATGCTCAGTGATGCCATGACCCCCCAGGCGATGCCATGGTCCAAGTCAGTGGAATACTAGGGGTGGTCAAGGAATAGATACTCAACTTCAGGGGTACCTATCAGGTAAACAATGTGGATCCTTATTGCCTGTAGGCAATAAGGAGTGGTGGGATCAGATTGAGCCACTGATAAAATGTGTTGGTAGAAGGATGACTTGATAGTGTATCATGGATCGGGGGGAACACTTACTTGGAGGTCACTTGACCTCACAAACCTTCCTTGTCTCTGCTAGATGATGCCCATTCGACCACTGAAAATCCTTGACCATGTCCAAGACCAATTACCTTAGATGGCAGTCAACTTCCTTGACATTATTGGCCTGGTGCTTGTTTCTAACAAGTGAGATCTGAGCTGCAATGGCAGGAAGGTTATGAGCAAAAATTACTACAGACCACAATTTAGAGTCGGTCATGTGACGGTTGTCCAAGGAGCATACCTTGAGGTAGGCGCAGACTTCCTCACACCATGTAGCATATGCCACCATACTAGTAATGGGGTTCAAGAATCTACACCAGCTTTTGGTATATGCTATGTCACCATAGAGGCTCCTATTAGTTTCAGTTTAAAAGATTCTAATATATGTCTATAGGTTAGCTTTCACTTACAAACAAGCTTTGACCACTGACTCAAACAGCTACTTCTTCATTATATTCTGTGACATATGGCTCTTAAAGAAAAAGTGGATCATTAGCTTGATCTCAGTGGATATATGAAGATGATCTGTAAGGGAATATTTTCGTATGCTCTCTCCACTGCCCCTCCACTCGTAACCACATACTGCAGGACTTTCTATTTCATAATCCACTATTGAACATCGAGAGCCTCGACAGCAGGGTACTTAAGAGTAAAAGAAATGTTAATAATTATCACTAGAGAATACTTAGATAGAGTCCATTTACTTCCCCAACCTCACAGTTCTGAGTAGGGGAGAGGTAGTTGTGCCAAGGTCTGAGGCAGCAGGATGAGCAGAGACAGTAGGATGTCTAAGGAAAAAAAAGGTTTAGTATTGCTCACTATAGACAGTCAATGGGGAGATAGATTGTACTTACTCACCCATCCTCACTTGGTTGGCCTGTAGTGGAGCTGCTGGAGGGGCAGAAGTGGCAACAAGGATAGAGACAGTAGGATGTCCAAGAGAAGAATAAAGGTTAATATTGCTCACTATAGATATTGAAAAGATCAGATAGAGTGTACTTACTTTACATTTCTTACCAGGTATCTTTGCAAGCTCAGAGGTACCATTCCACATCAGATATTTTTTGGAAAAAGATAAAAATAAAAAAAATAAAAATAAAAAGGATTTGTAGGCTGAGGTGACAGAGACTCCAGGTATGAGATGGAGAGATGAAGGGACAGAAGGAAGGAGGGAAGGAGGGAAGAAGGGAAGGAGGGAAGGAGGTGTAATAGGAAGAGTAGATCCAGGGGTAGTCAAGGGGTATCAGCAATAGTAGTAGGTGACTAGGAACGTAGAGAAACAGGAACAAGGAGGTGGACATAAATGGGAACAGGAGTCAAGAACTGAGATGACAGGCAAGGAGGAGAATGTGAGATATAGGTCATGATGGGAAGGAGTATCTTTCAGTTGCAAGAATACTAAAGATATAAACTAGGGAGCAGAGAAAAAGAAAATACAAGAAGGGAAACCATGATGGTCACTAGTGCTAATTGTCAGTCCCATACCTACACCAATACAAAGTAACCTAACACTCAAACAAGTCTCCAATTAACCCTAAACCACCAACTAGCTCCAATATAACAAAGACCTGATGACACAATCTCTAAATAATACTATCTATTCTAACAATGTCTAGCTAATTCTTAGTATAGGATAGAAAGCATGATAGGAGGGAAGAAGGGAAGAAGGGAAGAAGGGAAGAAGGGAAGGAGGGGTGGTTTTATATCACTCAAACAAAAATGTCTCAAGTGCATTTCTCTGATGGTGAAATGGGAGAGAGAGAGAGGAGGAGGGAAGGAGGGAAGGAGGGAAGGAGGGGTCCACTTATATAGGAAGACTCCTGGGGCTCTGTGAGAAACACTACATGCATTTCCAAGTTTGTTTGTATGCCTCATGGTACACACAAACTACACTAAGACTTCATTACATGTAAACCTAGCATGGTTTGTGTGTACTATAAGGTGTACAAACAAACTTGATAAGTGATCTCACCAAATGCAGTATGTGAAGATCCTGAGAGTAGCTTAGGATGGTTTATATATATGATATACATTTCTAAGTCTATTGGAATAAGTAGGGAGTCTAAACTAATATTGTAACTAACTTTGATAAAATAAGCTTTTAAGCCACACTAGTGTCATGATGCCAGGAGACATCATGTAGTTCTGACACTAAGAGGTGTTGGTAACATATATTTCTATGTCACCATAGAGTTTGGTGAGAGAGAAATATATATAATGAGAGGCATCATGTACCATACAATGTCTCCTGACGTTACAACACTTGTATAGCTTTCGAGCTTAATTTAATTGCTTATATAGGATATATTTCTAAGCCTATTGTGATCAACATACAGTATAGAAATATATCTTATATATGCAAATAAAATAACCTTTCAAGTCACACTAGTGTCATGACACTAAGAGACAATATGTGATCCCAATACCTTGTGAAGTCATGATGCTGGTATGGTGAAACATTGAATTTATTTCTATATTCAAAAGATATTTCTGTTCCTATCATGGTATAGAAATATCTTTTGGATATAGAAATAAAATCGGCTTTTCACTGTACTGTTATTATAATACCAACAGGGATCGATAACATATATTTCTGTATTATTGATACCTCTTGGCAGTACAGCCATATGATGCCCTCACTATCATGATAACAGTATAGCAAAAAGCACATTTTATTTCAATATCCAAAAGATATTTCTATTCCTACCATGGTATACAAATATCTTTTGGATATAGAAATAAAATCAGCTTTTCGCCATACTATTATTGTGATACTGAGTGGTGTTGGTAACTCATATTTCTGTATTATCAATACCTCTTTGCAGCAGAGCCACACATCCCTGGCATTACAATACTGGTATGGTGAAAAGTTGAATTTATTTCTATATTCAAAAGATATTTCTATACCTATCATGGTATAGAAATATTTTTTGAATATAGAAACAAAATCAGGTTTTGGCCATACTGCTATCACAATACCAAGAGTGGTCAGTAACATATCTCTACATTATGGACAGCTCTTCGCAGTGGAGCTGCACAATATTCTGCCATCATGATACTGGTATGTTGAAATGTCATATTTATTTGTATATTCCAAAGATATTTCTATCTATATTTTGAAGTTCATAAGGAATGGTCAGGCTACAACCTCTCTCTGTATTATCACTAACATCTATACTGAAGTAGGTTGAACTTCTTGAATTCAGCCTTCCATGTGTTGAGCCCTGTTGACTCAATGTTAATAGACCATTTTAAATATTGCTTGTACTGGTTAGGCAAGGTGAGAACTTCGTGAGGAGTTAGTATTGCTAAACAATATCATTCATGACTAGATTTTATTAACCCACCCACTCTAGCAACCTCTTCATCCCATCTAATTTTTCCATGCCAGAGTCTTGAGTCCAATCATAGTTGAGAATGTTTAGATTATTATGAACATAATATTGCACACTCTAAAAATGTCTCTTTGCAGCCAAATCTTTTGCATTAATAATGAGTGATAGACAGCAATCTAGTACCCCGCTCCTACCACTGGACTCCTAGCATATAAGATCTGATGCATCATAGAGAATATAAGAAAACTATACAAACTTCTCATCTTCACTGAATAGTTATTGCAATACTAAGAGTCATTGATAATATATTTCTACATTACTGATACCTCTTGTTATGCTGACAGCATGTCATCCTCTGGCATCACAGTCACAATAGCATGATGTCCCATAGCATCATAGTTGTGACTGCATGACATCCCATGCCATCATGCTCATGATACTGGTACTTGTACCCTGATCCTCACACCTTTTCCTGTGTACCTCTAAGGTTTCTACCATATATTCTCTTCTATAGATCTCTACTCCACCTACATCCTCCCACTGCCAAACCATTCTATCAAGTCATTCCAATTTCTATATGCACCAGCCTCTTGGTATAACCTCTGTGAACCTGATTTCTGACCAACCACTCAGGGGCAGCAGTGGGAGAAAGTTACAAACCAGTATACATCTCTCTATATAGGGCTTCATGGCTAGTATACCTTTGGAACCATGTTGGGAGATTTCTTAGGTCCCAAGAATTGGCTTTCCAATTAGTTTAGATCTCTTTATAGAGCCTCTCCTCTATGCAGATAATCATGATACAAGAACTGACTATATTCTTAATGGACTGCCTTGTGTTCCATGATTCTAAATGTCCCAAACCATGCTATATCTTTCTTAACTCCCACAGCATCATACTAATGCTGATACATTGGGAAACCTTATGCATCCTCCCTACCTCCAAACACCCACCAGTATAAGGCAAAGGTCTAGGAGCAAGGAGTTGGTAACTATTGATACCCTACTTTATCCTATGGGGAAGTCCCATATCAATGGGGGGTCTACCTCAATGAAGCTCTCTTAGCCCAAGGGCAAGCAACCAAGGCTTAGACTAGGGACCAATAGTAAAATGGAAGGCTAGTTTGATGAGGGAATGTCTCTGACTCAGGAGGACCAGGCAGCCTGTGAGGAGACAAAGGCAAGGGGTAAGAACGTATTTTGCGTTATTCCATACAAGCAGGTTATACAATAGCAGGCCTGTAGTACATGTTGTGGAACACTCAAATAATATATCCTTAGGAAAGATTATTGAACTCATCCTCTATATTGATATTGAGATGCACAATTCCCATCTAAACCTGGTCAGCTTGCAAATGCTATCCCTGGACCAATATGATGCACTTGGCACCTCCTATCTGCAAGTGAACATTGGTGCAAGTGAACTGTATGTAGTCCTAGATTGCAACTATCACTGCCTTCTTGTTGTATTTGCTAATCCAGTCTCTACCATCTATGTTGAGTATGTTGTAGTAAGGATAGTGAAGCCGACTACAGACAACATTATAAAGTATTGTGAGATTCAGTCTCCAAAACTTCCCAGCAGTATAAGGCACAATCATACTGAGGATTAGCTCCTGTAAAACCCACCACACTATGCCGATCCAAACTCACGCTGTAGGGCATTCCATTAGGGCACTTGGGTACAACACAGACATGAGGGTCTAGGACTTGTTTTGACTAAGGATATAAACGATGTTTGTTCAAATACATGTGGAGACCTACAAGTTCTGCTTGCTTCATTCCAGTATATTATACAGCTTAAATGGTTGATTCTCAAGACTATTAATAGGCCACAATGTGACATAGTGCAGTACACTATTGAGTTATTACCCCATTACTTCCAGAATCTCAGGACTAATTATAACAATGAATGCTTTTCTGAAGTGTGTACCTTATCAACATTGTAATGGAGTTGTACTTGGACCTGGGTGACCTTGACTGGATGATGAGTGCACCATTGTGACAGTTTGAAGGGGCTGGGTTTTGTATCTGTAATTTGGAATCATGCTTTCACTTTCCCATAGGTTTGATCGCAGGTATCCACAGTCACAAGCTAATCTACTTTATAAGGTTCTGGACTGGTTCTAGACTCTGCATAGTTTTGACTATGTATGTGTCCCTGTAGCAGCATGTTTTCATGAGTGAGACAGAGGTAGGTGCTGATAGGGGAGAGATATACAAGTACAAGAATGATCTTGTGAATAGTACTGTTCTACCTGATCTGTGAATTGATGGTTCCGATTGTGAATCCTTTCTGAGAAATTAACTTACCTTAGTTGTATGATGGGATGTATCTGACCACCATTGTATTGGATTACCCCTGAGGGCATGTCACTGTATAGATATGTGGATGTAGATTTGTGGCAGATCAGAATAAAATAGATAATATGAGAACAATTGATAATGTAGCTAGTAACAACATTCCTAAGCCTACCCTGACATGTAACTAAAATTCATGAAATAAGCTTCAAATTTGCACAAGTGTTGTGATACAAAGTGACATTGAGTGATGGCTCAAGAAGGGGAAGTAGCTTGTATTACAACAGGGAGGATGAGATGATCTGATAAGATGGGGTAATACAAGGTATCAAGCTACAAGTGCTAAGCCTGCTTGAATACTAGTTACAGTTCACCATGTACAAACCCCTTGACTCAGTATTCCACTGATACATGTCAAGATCAACACTATACAGTAGTCCTACACCTCATAATATATAGAGGACCCTTGAGATCAACTAGGTAGACTTTCACCATTGCTGTCAAATGTCTATTTTGTCACTGAAGGTATGTATGCATAGGCACATACAAGAAACACCTACAAACTGCACATGCAAATCTGGATATCATACTTGCCTCTACTATATGACATGCACCTTCTGTGAGTCCTATTAATGATACGGAAACAGATCTATTCCTCAACCTAGAGGTAAATTATGAGAATGAATGACTAGATTCAGATTATCAATCTAATCCAGACCCACTAAATGTGATACTAATACATTGAATGATGATATCATGTACAAGTCTGATGCTGAAGTACTCAACCACAACACAGTGATGGCTGGCAGACATGCACATTACCTAGGTGCCAGAGAAGCAATTGGAGATTTCAGTAGGTTTGAGGATGAACACCATACTCTGTGCCAGGATCCATGGACTCCGTTTGTCAATGCTCATCATTTCAAACTTGCATCTTAGTTCATTCAGAGCATGGTCTCGAAGTCTCGAATCAATGAATTGTTTTCCAGTGGTCTGGGTAGTTCTACATGAGTTGGCTATAGTTCAATGCATACACTGGAGAATCATCTCCAATCAATGGACTGATATAGTCCTTATCTACAATAGTTTGACAGTGAAGTTGATGTTGGTAAGAGAATGCAGCATTTCTTCTATTGGAATATCCCTGACTGTATCAGATACCTTCTACAGTAGACAGCATATGGGGATGACTTGGTCTATGTACTATGACATGAATATGACAGGAATGGATATAGGATATATGCCAAAATGATTACAGTAGACTGATGGTGGGACATTCAAGTACTGTACACCCTGCATTGCAACCTCCTCTATCAGAGTACTGGCTAGCCATTTATAGTATACACTTTTATGTGGTGCAACTATGGTTCCAATAATTGGAATGTATGACCAGACGCATCTTGCCAACTCCTCAGGTGACAAGAAAGTGTAGACTATCTATATTACAACCAGAAATCTCCTATCGACTAGGTGTAATAGACCTGGATCAATGGCAGTTCTCCTTCTTGCACTATTGCCTGTCCCACCCAAGTTCCCACAGTCCTCTTTAGCAGATAGCCTGCAGAGACAAATCAATGCCAACATACTATAAGGCATATTTGAATTCATACTATCATCCTTGCAAGATGAGGTACTTGATAGTGTCTCAATCAACTGTGCAAACAGGAAGGTCTGGTGGTACTTTGATATCTTATCTGTGTGGGTTGCAGACCATATGGAAAACATTGCACCACATAGAGAAAATTCTAATGCCTCTCTGAAATGTGAGGTGCCCCCTGATCTATTAGGAACCAATGCACAGGAGACATATCAGAAGTGAGATTATGCCATATCTGAATGACTTGAATAAGAAAATGAGAATCAGTCAACAGACTCTGGGTTGAGAGACATGAATACCCCATTTAATACACTTGTTATCATGATGGGATGGAATGTTTTTCATAGGCTTCAACGGGTTTCAGTACCAGATCTGCACAAGCTGGATTTGTTCCATACAGTATATTTGAGACTATTCATGCATATGATAGACTGGGTTCAGGGATTCCTCAAGAAACACGCATGACTGCATGCTTTTGACGATGCCTAGAAGGCTTTACCACCATACCTTGAATTCTTTGCACCCAAAAAAGCATACTGCAAGGTTACACAGTAGCAAGAAAAAGAGATGAGGAATGTAGAGCATTGTCTTTTGGGAGTTCTCATCATGGTATTGAGGCAGCCTGAGAGTACATAAGTATTACCATTCAAATGCACACTCACCTACATTAGGTCATTACTTGATTTCACTTTGATGGCCCAATATCAAAGCCATATACCTGAGACCTTAGATTATATGGAACAATATCTGAATCAGTTTCATGATATGAAAGACATCTTCTTGGAGTGTTGAATGTCAAAGAGGACATGGGCAAAGATTGTTGAGCAGCAAAGGGAGCTACAATATCAGAGAATAAAGGTAAACTAATGTGTTGTGAAATCGAACCAGCATTGGGTATGGGAGCAGGATTGTGAAGAAGAGATTGACCAATGTATGGAACTAATCCCTTTGGAATCTCATTTCAACTTCATTAGGATGTACCTATTAAGTCATTTTCAGGTTTACATATACTCATTTGGCAACATTTAGATAGATTCTACAGAGTTTGGCAAGCTCAAGTATAAGCAACAAATCAAGGAGCAGTAGCCACATTCAAATAAATATGATGCTACAAGACAGATCCTGCACAGCTATGGTTGCCAGCATGTGATCTGAATGAGACTTTTGAACCTGGATTCCCTTCGACATTACAGGGCTGATCTCCCTACTGATGTCGAAGAACATTTAAATAAAATGCATTCTGTATCCATGCCAGTCACTAATTGCAAGATCCTGAATGGGCATTGTGATGATGTTTCTGATGTGAGAGATTTTTACAAGGTCTTGAGTATCTTACACAAGAGGATCTGTGGGGTATTGATTTGATATAGTGGGAATAGCCTGCCCACTGAGTGTTGTCTTCCTGAAGATCCTGTCATACTTCAATTCCTTCTGGTTAAACTACTAACACAACTTGAAATCCCCATTCTAGCATTCTAGGAAACCGACATATATGATATTTACAAGGTATGCTCTACTGGTACCTGACTTTTCATGAACCCGGCAAGTCATAATAACTGGGTTTTGGTACAGATGGGTGGTAACCATATGTATGGTATGCTCTGGGGCTGTCTCCCTGGAAAGCTCCTGGCACTCTCCAAAATCAAAGACTACATGCATGAGGATATATTTTGCAGACTTGCATGTGTTCAAATATTAAATTCTGTTAACTCAAGATGTGTATCTAACATCCACAGACTTGTCATGATATAGCTAAGGGAAAATGCAGGAGAGTTTACTATAGTAGACATAGGGACAATCCTAGGTCTGGCACACCTCATCCCAGAAACAGACTGGCGATGGCTTATTAATAGCCATATTGATTTAAGCACATTTAATGAGATTTATTGAGGAATTATGAGATCAGACAGTCCAGTAACAACTGCTAACTTGGGTAAGTATTCTGCATCGAGGATGGTTGAATGGCATGGAGAATATTATATCACCTTTCATTTCAACCTGTATATAGAAACCCCTATATTGAGACTAAATAATAGTAACTCAATAATAGATACAACTAAAAGGATACAATGTAGAAAATTATGGTGAAAGATTGTTCAGTGTTGGAGATTGGTACCCTGATGACACCACACAGTGAAATATCATGGGTCCCAATATTGCAATAATGCCATGGGATATCATGGTCCTGACATAGCTAGGACAAAGTGAAGAAAATAGAGAGATTGTGATGAATTGCTGCAATGCCCTGTTGCCTCAAGGTGAGGAACTAACAATGGCAATGCATCAGGATAGTGGGAGCCTTCAGGGCAGGGATGAGGACATCTAGGGATGGAATGCATCTGTAGTTGATGTTATGATAGAGTTATGGTATCATAAAGAGAGATAGAAGGAATGTAATGAAGTGTAGTCCTGTGTGGCAATGCCCAGTGGTACTCCCATGAGGTAGTGGCCATAGCCAGACATCAGGATATGGAGAAGGAGGTCTGACACAGATGCAGATGTCCAGGGGTTGTAAGGATGTCAACCCAATGTCAGGTAGTGTCCTGACATCACAAAGTGTTGCTATGCAATACTAGATGCACCAGGCATAATGTTGTATTGCAACACACATCATGATGTATAGGGCACAACAAGGGATTGCAACAGAACTCAGGATAGACCAGGTACACTGGGTGTATGAGAAGTGCAGCATGCATCAGGACACAATGCCCATACATCAGACACAGGATTTTTTTTTGCTGATGCAGATCAAGCTACAGATATCATAAGCAACATTGCTAGTAGAACAATATACTATTCACAGTATCACCTAAACACTAATCAAAGTCTTCTTCTCACTCTTCAAGACATAGGTTAGATGTACATTGTGACTATAGTAGTGAACTAAGTAGTACCTTATGTGTATAAGTGATTGTGTAAGGAAACTAAATAATGGGAAAGCCTCCAGCTTTATATATCTCTCACCAGCCTCTTTAATTATCCAAGCATATATATAATCTAAGTATTTCCCAGCCATCTACTAACCTCCTGAATTCCTGCTCAGATATACCATTTATGAGATAGCTGTCCAAACAATAACATAATCATATTGAGAAAATTCTCCTGCCTGCAACCATTAATCTGGTTACCATAACAACCCAAATGTATAATATAATCATATAACAAATAAAACCATATAATAAAGGAAGCCTATTCTTCTACTTCTTCAAATATATGGAAGAGCCATTGTCACCAGTAGAGCTATAGCTGCATATATTCATGTGTTATCTGGTTGAGCTTTCTAGTGATCTTTGGTGGGAGCTGATTTGTCTCAGCTTCAGATAGATGTATGTGAGGAGCATAACTGCTAGTGAGGATACTAGCATTTAGTATGTGAAAATAATGATCTATGACATTATCTCCCCTTTTTGGATTGATCTCTGTCAAAGGTTCTGGGTGTCAGTTTCATATAGCTTTAAAGATGGTGGAGAGTATTCTCTGTGGTACAAAGGGGTTGCATGTAGGCCAAGATATGACTGTGGGAAGGTTACATATGGTATTATCATTACTGCTAATGGAGATAAATCACATCTTGTGTTTTCATTTACAAGGGCTTTTATCTAATGAATGTTAGAATATCTGGAAGTTCACCAAGAAAGAGATGAACATTGTTAATAGTCTGAAATTGTTGAGAGATAGTAGTGTTAAAGGAAGTGGGGAGGAGAGATATATTTCTTTGGTTGAAAGGGCAGGAGGCTGATTAAAGGTATAGACAAAGAAATGGATAGGTATGGGATTAGCCTGAAGACATTTAGATAGTTGTTTATGGGATGATGGTAGGATACTGAAGAAGGTATCCATGAGGTTGTTTTGATACTATATGTATTACTGTGTTTTCATTAGTTAGATTTTAGAGGGTGTACATTTTATCTTTTCTTTTCTCTGTATCAATACTATTATTTTCTTTCCTAACTATCCCAAATTATTATCAGTGAATGTGGTCTTTTTTCAATGCCTGTTCCTTTTTCATTGAATAGGTTTATTCTGCTGAGTTGTGTTCATTGTAGTTGGGTTCTAGCCAGCCATTATTACTAAAGTTGTAGTACAGTGAAGATGTTGGAGAAAAATTATAGTGGGTACCAGAGAGCTCTGCAGATACATGCTTTAGTTTTGAAGCTCTGTAATCAGTTGAGCTTACTGGCGGCATTCTTGACCAATGTGATAGTTGGTAGCTTAAAGTAGATTTACTCTTTGCTGTAGATGTTCAATGTATTCTGCTTAGCTTTGGTGTACTCTAAGCTGAGCTTAATACAATGGTAGTGTCCTCTGGTGAGCATGGTATATTTGATAGTTAATACAGCAGTCAGTTTACAGTTCTTTAATCTGATAGTTATTTTGAACTACCATTGGTGATACTCAAATGAGTTTTGTAGTAGGTATAGTTTGATTGTTATGTTTAGTAGATAGAGGCTGAGTACCTTGATTCCCTGTGATTACTGTTGCTTTGAGGAGTACTTAGATTATTTCTTCATCTGCAGGGTATTTGTCTTAGTTCATAAACTTTACTGATGAGAGTGAAAGCTGGTGTCTGTCTTCTAGACAGGAGGGTACTTACTTTGGGTTTATAGTGGTATTATTGGTGAAATTCTTCAACTAACTGAGGTGAGTTGTTAAATTATTTTTTTTTGTTAAATCCTCGGTTTTATTCGTAAATACAGGAAAACACCCAGCATGTACCCTAAAGTATGGCCTAGAAAACCTAATTAAACAAAAGAAACTTCAACCCCCTAAGTAAACAAATATCCAATAAAAATCAATGCCATCCTTCATAAGCCCAAAGAGCTGTAAAACAATCATTTTAGGAACCCAAATTGGAACCTCATGTAAAAGGAAATCCTCCCATCCTAATGAGGAAATTCACTAAATTCTTTGAAGTAAACATCGAAAAACTGCTAACCAGCTTTGCTCCCACTTCTCCTTCCTTCCACAGGGCCAACTCCGGCCCTATTTCAAAAACCTCCAGACTCACCCCAACCCTCCGAGCCACAAGTGCCGGGCAGTCTGTGATCATGTGACGGAATGTCTGGTCAGCTGTCCCACACCGATCGCAGGTGGGGTCGCGGTCTTGACTAGACCAATCCATTTGTGCATTCAAGTAGCTTTTATTTGCTCTTATCTGATGTATTTGGCTGGCCTGGAACTTGGGCAGGAGCATAAAGTTCCAACAGTTCCTATAAGGAGGCCTATATTCATATTATGGGGGGTAGGCAGCTTCTGCCCACTCCTTATAGATTTTCTTCCTCACGTTCTCCTTCGCCTCAGCCCAGCCCTTAGCGCCTTCCTCTGGGACGGGAGATAGTCTGTTAGGTTTTTCTGGGAATGGCCACTTTTCAAAAATCTCAGCCACCATTGCCGCTACTTCATGAATTGGGAGATGTCTTTGAATCCTGGATCCAGACGATGAGTTCCAGCCTTTCGGTCGCACACTTCCCTTTTTCGAAAATGCTAGCTTCCTGTTTGACTTTGAATGAAAGGGTCAAACTATGGTGTAACTCCCTAGGAGGATTGCTGTCATGATGTTATTCTCAGGCAGGACTGTGGCAATCCGTACCATGGACATGAGAGAGATTTGCTTAATGTAAAGGTCTATGGGTGGCAAACAGGCTTCAGCCGACAAGAGCGTCAGGTTGGTTGTGAAAAATGTGTTGGTGATCTACCTAGCTACTCTATTCTAAAACATTTGCATCTCCTTCTTCATTGTTACTGTCAGGGTAAGGATCTCAGCTCCATACAGTAGGGTTGGTAGAATAATTCCCTTCACTAGTCTATGGTCCCCATATGGGGAAAGTCCCTTGCCCGGGGTCGAGAGTCTTCTGATTCTGAAAAAGGCTGCTTGAGCTAGGGCCAGTCTTTTAGTGAAGTGAGTCGATGTTTCGGTATTGTCCGAGAGCCAATAGCCCAACCACTTGAGTACCTTGACCGCCGGTTTCACCACATGGGATTGAATTGTTGCCATATCCACGGGCCTCAGTCCTCGCTCCCTGGGAGTCTGCCAGTGCATGAGCTCGATCTTATTTTTACTAAAGGAAAGTCCTAGGGTGCCCACCTTCTGCACAATCAGCTGTGTTTTCTCCTCTAGCAACCTTGCATTCCTGTACCATAAGTTGCCAGCCACCGTTATCTGGAAGTCATCAATGTATGATGAGGAGTGTGTAAACTGGCTGTCCATGCCTGTGTGCAGTGAACTTGTGTATATCACAAACAGGAGGGGTGATAGTGGAGAGCCTTGGGGTATCCACATATCAACTATAGTGGGGGTTCTCGGGCTCCTGCGGTAAGCTAGTGCGATTTGTCAGTTGCTGATAAAGTACCTAATCCAGTCTAGCAGGTAGGCAGGCACATTACCATCCCATCCCAGCCTCTCCAGGAGCCTTCAGTGGTTCACATTATCGAAGCCACCCTTCACGTCAAGGAAGATAGTGCTGACTTTCTTCCCACCAAATGGTGCTTCACTTGTCCAGTTCTTCAGGGCGAGCACCATGTCGACTCTGGACCTCTGTAGGAGAGACCCTGTCTAATTAAGTGTGTACAAGCCTGTGTCGAATGTGATCCTCATCAGTCTGTTGTTCACTACCCTCTTGGCTAACTTTGAAAATGTCTGCATCCAAGCGATTACTCTGAAGCTGCCACAGTCATTGTAGTTTGGTTTATTTGGTTTTGGAAGTATAACCCCGATAGACTCCTTAAGCATCGGTGGGTCCAAACTCCACTTCAGCATATCCTCCACCATCGCTGGGAGGATCTTCAGGTTAATTCGCTGTATGTTCTTCCAGATCGAGTATGGAACCTGGTCAGGGCCAGGCACTCATTTGTTACTGCATTTCTCTAGTGCTTCCAATATGTCTGTCCTGGAGACCTCCTCCTCCTCCTTGAGCTGATGCTTCATTGGCCTTATGGGATTGACCAGGTCAGGGTTTGGGGGGAAGAAGTGATCCATTATGACATTATTAGTAACATCCGGGTGGTCATTATGGCTGCCTAGGATCCTCATGGGAGTTCTTTGTTTGGTAAACTAGTGAGCTGTCCAAATGTCATTCTTTTTCATGCCTACCAGGAATTCGTCAAAGTGTTTCTTTTTCTCCTTCATGATTGCCACCCTGTACGCCTTCCTGGTTGTCTTCTTTTCTTCCACTCCACTCCCATCACATCTCACATGCTGGGCAGCTGTTGTGTAAATCCTTCTCAACTCAGTGATCTCCCACGTCCACCATGCCTTCGACCATTTCGTCAGTCTCTTCATAGGAGCCCAACTCTGTACCAGACTTATGAGCTTTCTTAGATTATTCTCAAAGACCTCCTGTACTTCCTCCACCCAAAGTATTGGCTCAAAACCTTCTCCACCATTCCAAAAGTACTCCAAGGCTTCCTCGATTATCGGGTTTGGGAATCCCTCCTCATTCCACCAATTGATCATGTTTCAGTCTGGGGCTGGCCTGGCCAGCTCCAGAGTTTCCGAGGCAATCTAAGTCTCATTCGCTATGTGATCAGATCCGGTTTGTTGGTATAAATCCTTCCATCTCGAGATCCTGGTCATTATCAATGTGTTCGCTAGGGTGTAGTCGATTACAGAGGGTCAGTGTAATGTAGGATGGTGCAGGAACCTAGTGTGTACTCCGGGTGTGTTTAGTATACTGTAGCTTCCCAGGGCTGCCAGCCTCAAATATCTCTCTTCCTTCCTCCTTTCATCTGAAGTAAAAGAATGCAAGGGATCAGTAAAAAAAGTATGAACATTAAAGTCACCCACCACCAGGGTGGGTTCATTTGTTTCAACAAAGACAGCTTCAGGAGAGACCAAATTCCACTCATCCACCAGTCTGTTGTAAACATTGATTAATCCAAATGAACGATAGGGACCCAAGATAGGACCCCTTTTGGAAAAAAACTGTCAAATATAAAATGTCATCTTCCTTCGGAACCAAAACAAAAGAAACATTAAGCAAAATTTTCAAACTAACATAGGTACAGATGTGAATCTGAGTGTGAGTAAAAGAAATACACTCGTAACCAGGGGCCCTCAGCAGGTTCCCATTATACAGTGGGGGGTCTTGAACACAAACGAAAGAAACCCTAGAACTCCTAACTATGTGAAATAATGAAAGAAAAACACTATTGCTCTCTCTGCAATTGTGTTGAACCACATTTATTTTCCATCCCTTGTTGTCATCATGTCCTCGGTTGTCTGACATGATGATATTTATTGGAGGTTTGGTCGCTCTCCGGCCCAGTTGGCTAGGGTTGCCATCCTCAGGTCATACTTCTCCTTCACCGTCACCTTGACCATCAACCTCTTCGGGCACTCTGGGTCCATAGTCGAGTGTTCTCCATCACAAGCAGGGCACTTTGCTGGCATCATGAGGCAGCAATTAGGGATTATCTTTCGGTATTCACAACAAGTTGTCTGTTGGCACTGATGTTCTTTATGGGAGTGTCCCTTGGAGCAGATGGGGCAAACCTGTGCTGAAACTCTGCAGCCAGCCTCCAGGTGTCTGAATTTCCAACACCTGTGGCACTGGGTTGTGGCAGATGCTTGCCACATAACTGCTAACTCTTTCTATTTTCCCATGAACAAAACAGATAGTATGCACTATGGAACATCGGTCTCTGGAATTCGTATAATTATCGACATGGCCTTCTTCTTCTACCTCTCCATTGCATCAGGTTTGAGGTATTTTGCCATAGTCACATCGATTTTGTGGGTCACATTGAAGGTGTCCTTAACTGACTTCTCCATTTTAGTAGTGTCCTCCGGGATCGCCTGTAGGGATATGCCATGTATAATGATGTCCACATCTATAGAGGCTGTTCTAAAGGGGGTCTATTGTGGTTGATCGGGGCTGATCATGGCATTGAGAGTGGCCGACATCTTTTTAAGGTACTTGGAATATTGTGACGAGTCCGTCCCAGGCAGGGTCATAATAGTTACTGTCCCATTGACCTTATTCGAGGTGACTTGTGAGTTAGTAGGGGCTGGACATTCGCACTTGGTGAGCATGTCAGCAATGGCAACTGAGATCTTAGCCTCTTCTTTCAGTGCATTGGCCAGTGGGAGTACTTCTAGTCATGCAGCAAATAGTCTCCTTTTTGCCAGACTTTAGGTGCGAGTATTGTTGGCCCTATCTTTCTTCCCCTTCTTCTCCAGGGTGGGCACGTCAGGTGTGTTATCCCCTTTAGCCTGTTTGGGTTTGGAGGGTTGGTGTGGTGTGAGGGCATTGGCTTTATGCTTATTCTTCCTCTTTTTGGGTGTTTTGGCATCCTCCAGGGCTGGCTGTGCTGTCATGCTTGTGTAGGACTGCTTTTGCTGTGTCTGCTGTTCCCTGACCGGCTGTGCTAACTGAGTTTGTTTCTTGGGTGGTCATGAGTCGACCCTCAGGTCCTGCACCATGTGATTGAGATTTTGTGCCAGGATCGTGAGGTTTGCTACCTGGGTCACTAGGGAGAGCATGATCATAGTAGAGGCCACCTCTTCAATGGTGAGGTCCTCCTTTTCGAGTTTCGTGATGGTTTGGATCAGTGGGGTATTCTTTCCTGGTCCAAACTTTCCAAAGTAATTGTTCATGAGGTTCATGAGTTGGGTATGATCTGGGTGCAGGTCCTCAGCCTCCTTTCCTTTCGAGCCCCCTGGAGTGGGAGTCTCTGGGGTCTGTGGGCGAGAGGGTCCCAGTCCTGAGGTGTCCATGGCATCGGCCATGGTAGAGTTTATCACCTAGGGTAAGCTATGTCCTAGAGACAGTGAGGTATTTTCAGTAAAGTGCAAGTTTGTGGTGTTGAGAAAAGTGCAAAAACCAAAAGTAAGGAAAATTGCAGGAAAGAAGCTGAGGTGAGTTGTTAAAGCTTTTGGTAGAATATAACTCATGATCATGAGAGGGATTTTAGCCAATTCACAGTGTTTTGTATTGTAGTTTACTGTAATGTAGTTCTGAGTTTACAATGGCTTCAATTTCATATTCTTTCTCATGATCCATGACAATAGGTGGAGGTGGTTCTTTTTGTTGAAGAGGGAGAGGGTTATCAATATATAGTTGGAGGTATAACAGGCATGCCATAAGGGAAGATCAATCTCTAGTATGTGACTGAACTGAAATGACTCAAAGATCAAAAGCAATAACCAATAGTAGACTAAGAAGAATCAAAACAGTAAAACTTAATATTGTTAAGCTACAGCTTCACTCAGTAAGTTTCTCAAGATGTAGTTGATTACTAGAGCAGAGTGGGACTTGGATATAGTGTAAGTAGAATATCATATACTGCCTGTTCCCACCCATCACTACTTTAACTTACCATGAGCACCCTCATCTCCCAAAGGCTAGCCAACATACAATAATAAGAACATTATCCCTTTGTGGATGCCAGCCCAGTCTAGCTAAAACTTCTTCCAACATGAAGTGTTTCAAGTGCTGCATCCCAAATGTGACTGCAGAAGATAAAACTCTTCATATTGTTAACATGCTAGTAGTGAACTAGCATGTAACTTAGAAGACATACCACTAATGAACTTTCATACCCATATGTAATGAATCTATGCAAGTCTTTAGTAGACATAGTTCTTACAATTGAACTGAACATTCTACTCTATTCTAATCAAGTTTTCAATTGATTGGAAAGTCTACTTAGCTCTCCTGATAGAGTACCTTGGTGATTAGCATTGTGGGCACTACCTATAGTTGACTCCCTAAAAGTACCACTATTATGATAGGCATCATGCTTTTAGTGTTTTCTAACAACCTCAATAGTCTTATAGGGATTTGGCACAAGTTGTGTCTACATCTATTTGCCTGCCTGGAGATACCTTGATTTCTTCTATACTACCTCAGGACTACCCAGAAGGCTGTAGACTATCCATTCAGTATAACCCCCATAGCTCCTGTAGTCCATGTCTGCTTTGCACAAATCTGGTACCAGAAGATAGCTCTCCCTCAGTGGTACACCTGATGGCCTCTCATATCCTACAGACATTATCTGGTCACACTGACGATGACAACTTATATCGTATTACATGAGTATCTCTACTCAGTCTCTTTTGTTGGGAAGGTAGCTACTTAATAACAGTATGCCTATGACATTTGAGCCTTACACTGGAACCATAGGGGGGTGTTGGAAATACCTTTGTAAAATCTTATAGCATTTGCAGCTCTGTAACTGATCTTGTGGTCCCCTAATTGGTACCTGTTTTGGAGCTGTAGATTTAGCCAGAGTGACTAACCCATGCAACCACATCCCTTACCTCTAGTAAACACCTTTGTACTTTTGGTAGGGTAACTCAGACCCCATCCCAGCATAACCTGCACTATATGTCAGGGTAACTCATGCTATATATTAGGGTAACTCAGGTCCGATATCAGAGTAACATTTGCTACATTACATGAGCCTTTCCTGAGCCCTATCCTTACTACTACAACTATATAGCATTCTTGTATGTCCACTCTAGTGAACTGAACTATCCTTACCCATTAACCTCAGGCTCATAGTCCCTGGTATGGTTATAAGAATAGTCTACTTGTAAGAAACTCTCTGGTGTGTTATTGCATGACTCTCTTCTTCTCTAAGGTCCATCCTGGACCATTAGTGATGTCTTTTGTTTGCAGGTTTTGGTACATATACAACATAGTGATGCCTTAGTTTGGATGGATACCTTCTATGAAAATCACTTAGGGCCTCTGTAGCTGTCTCTTCTAGTATCTCAGAAGGTTCCCCTGAATTTTCCTCCAGACCATAACCTTCCCACACTACTAAGTATTGGACAAAATAGTAGTAAGTGCTCATCTTTACCTTACCATACTAGTAACTATCTAGGATAGCCTCAACAATATAAATTGGCTCATTGTCAACTATCTCAAGTACTGGAACCTCCTTCTGGACCTTCCTACAGGGGCCTTCCTACTGGAGCCTTCCTACTGAGTCATCCTGATAGGACTCCAGTACACTAATATTGAACACAGGATACATTGATCAATAAGCTGGGAGTTGAACTCATATGCTTGGGAACCTACCTTTTGTTTAACTGCAAAAGGGCCAAACATTCAGTAGTCTAGTTTCTCCATCAGCCTTTTTGTTCAGATGTTTTTTCTATTCAATATTACATGGTCAGCTTTTTTTACTACTATGTTCAATACATCCTCATTTATTATATATTCTGAGAATTGTAAACACTTTTGGTCATACCATTTCCATTGCCTTTCTTGTACCCCTTATAAGGTCTCTCTGACTTCCTCCCAGGAGCCTTCCCAATTGTGTACTAATAGCTTACTGCTTAGATGAATCCCTTAGCTGTCTAGAACTATGGTGGACCAGTTCCAATAACCGTTGAATCTATACTTAATCTGAAAGGGAGTGCATTACTAGATTCGAAAGTCGAAGTATCATATAGATACTCTATTAATAGTAATAGTGAAACCCCATCATCTTGTTAATGTGAGTAGTAACTCTTTAAATATTGTTCCAAAGTCTGGTTTACCCTCTCTGTCTACCTATCAGTCTGTGAATGAAAAGTTATTGATATATTGAGCTTAGTTCTTAGTAGCTTCATCAAGCTTGCCCAAAACTTACAGGTGAATCAGCTGTCTCTGTCTGTTATAATTGATTCTGGAAGCTTATATAAGTACCATATCTCCTTTTGGAATATTAGTCCCAACCTTTTTATAGACACCTCTATTGCCAGTGGTATGAAGTAGAACATTTTCAAGAAATAATCAACAATAACCCATATCTTTGTATACCTCTCTGACTCCTGTAATGCCACAATGAAGTCCATTGGAATGGCATTCCATGGTCTTATTGGTACCTGAATTGACTCAAGTAATTCAAACTTCTTATGTAGGACAATCTTGCTCCTTTGAAAGGTATCACAAGTATGCATATAATCTGTAATATGCTCATCCATCATTAGCCAGTAGAAGTTTACTTTGATTTGCTCAACTGTCTTGTATGTCCCAAAGTATCCTGCAATATAGGAATTATGTTCTACCTCTATGAGTATTTGCTTTAACTCTTTTGCTTCCTATATATACTACTAATTCATATAGAATAGTACGTTGTTTTCTACCAAAAGACTTAGGTCAATATCACTCTCGATGGAGTCATCCCATCATGATATATTAGCATTAATGTTATGTTAGAGCATAATGAGGTTTGATGCCCTGAGAGGACTAGTTTCCATTGATATATATGGTGGACCAATTGATCACCACAACTTGTATTTAGTTAGAAATTTGTTCTTCTAGTTACATATCAACACAAAAACAAACCTACTTTCTCCCATTTGTGCAGTTTATTTTCCTTCAGTGCCCTCTCCAGTTTCCCTAGTTGGAGACCATTCTGTTTGCACTATATCAATTTGCCATCACTTTTGCCTATTGATCACTGACTTAAAGATACTCATGTACCTGTTATCTGCAGTAGTCACTCTCTTAAGCACTTCCAGAAAGTAAGATTGTAAGCTGTAACTTTAGGAAACTTAAAATTGCAATATCAGCAGTTGCAAGATGTCCTACTCCTTACTAACAATCTATTAACTAGGTCAGGAAAAGGTTGTTTCAGGGTTCAATTGAGAATTATCCCCCCCCTCAATGTGGTAGTCCCTATACTTTGACAATTCATCTGTCTTTTCCTTCAATCTACCTTCACAGTAAATAACTTTGAAATTGAACAGTGGCAAGAACTCTGCCCAGTAGTAGTGCCAACTATTCAGTATCTTGGTACTATTAAAGTATTCAAGATTCTTATGATCAGTATATATAATAATCTGATTAGTAATAGACCTCAGTAAATGATCCAATTCTTTGAATGCTACTACAATTATGGTCATTTTCTTGTTACAGACATCATCATGATAGTTCACCTCTACTAGTATGAACTTCCTCCTATGATAGGCCACCAGGTACCATTTATCATCCTCATAGAGCTGGGATAGAATGGCACCTAATGCAAAGTCACTAGTATCAATCTCCAAGTTAGTGAGTCAATTAGAGCCAAACTTTGCTAGAATAAGTCTGTGAACAATTCCTTTAATTGTTTAAATGCTTCTGTACAGGCAGGTGTCCCATTCCATTTGATATCCTTCTTTGTCAGGTCTGTCAATGGTCTCATTATCTTACTAAACCCTATAATAATCCTTAAGTAGAAATTAGTAAAGTCTATAAAGCTTTGTACTTTGATGAAACTCTTTGGACTTAAGAAGTTCTTGATTGATTTTACCTTTTCTATTGTTATTGATATCCTATGATCAGATATCTTATAACCTAGGAATTCAACTTCCCTTTGATGGATGGTTGATTTCTTGATGCTAATATATAAGTGTGCTTCCTGCAGCTTTTCCATTACCCTTCTAACTAGAGTAATATATTGCTCTATAGTTTCCAAGTAGATTACAATCTTATCTATATAAGCAATGACCCCTTCAACTAACAGACCTCTGAACACATCATTTATCCTTCTCTGAAAAGTAGATGGTACATTATATAATCTAAAGGCCATCATGGTATATTCATACATGCTATACTGATAATAAAAAGCAGTCTTCTACTCTTCACCTTTTGCCATGTGCAGAAGGTAACAACTATTTTTCAAATCCAACTAAGAAAACACCATCACTTTTCTAGGTCTGTCCCTCAGCTCAGTTATTGATGGGAGGTGATAACAGCTCTTTACAATTATCTTGTTCAGTCCTCTATAATAGATACATAATCATAATATAATATTTGGTTTAGGTACATATAATATTCAAGCGGTGGCCAGTGAGCTAGACCTTCTAATAATTCCAGTTGCCAACATCTCACTAAGGTACTTATAGAGTGCCTTCAATTCCTTTTTGGAGAAGGGATGGATTACAATAAAAGGAGGAGTTATACTAACTTGTAACTTAATCTTATGATCTTACTTGCAATATTGCAGTAGTGACACTATCCTTTCTTGACTAAAGATATCACTAAAGACCTTATACTCTAGAAGGAGTTTTGTCAAGATATTATTCCCATCTTTGTCTGAGAACTTAGCAATTCCAAGGAGATGGATAGATCCTTAATCCTCAGCCATCATTTTCTCCTTAATAATGAACTGTAATCATCAGCACCTACTCCCAACTAGCAAATTTGCCTTACAATATACTGACCATCAGGCTAGTTCACTCTTTCCCTAATCTATGTCTGGATTATGCTCATATAGCTATAGTATCAGTAGATACCCATCAATTTTGCCATCTGGCATAATTGCAATCTCAAAACCTATTCTATTTGAGTCATCACCTATCTTCATCTTCACCAACTTAGTGTAATAATGAGGAACCAATCTGGGAATATTATTCTCACTTGCATCCAATATATGAGAAGGGGAGAAGACTTCCTTTAAATACAAGGTATTTGAATGTCCTTTGCCCATTTGCTACTGAGTACTGCTTGAGTACTAGTTGTACCACTATCTAGGAGTTGTAATACCTCAGTACTACTTTTTCTTGCATTCAGTTACCACTCAAGTCTAACATTTACTCTCATATACTTTGTATTTGGTGGGAGACCTAAGAGTCTCTACTGCTTTCCTGTTTTTCCTTCACTATGCATTTCTGAAATAAAATAAGTAAGTAAATATAAGGGATCTCTTGACTTTAGATACAAGATTGGCCATAATGGCTCAGTAAGCAGTTAGGTTATAAGGATTTTTGTAAACAGTTAAGTTATAAGAGTTTTAAAATCATGAGTCAAAGTAAGTCAAGCTGTTTACTATCATGGTAGCATAATTTTGGGTATTGGAACCTGCTCAGGTAAACTTGGAAATAACTTTCAATTGTTATTGTATATAATCAAGTCCTACCTGATGTAAACATAACTAAATCAAACCAAAAACAAACTAAAAAAACCAGACAGAACATAATAATAGAAATTAGACAGGTGCATAACAGAAAGAAACCAAGTATTGAAACCTATAAGAAAACCTTTTCCATCCTTCACTATCTTGCTCTGATGAGCATAGTCAATTTTAGCTTTCTGTATATAGTCTTCAGAGAGTGGACCTAGCATGTCTATTTCCTATCCAAGTCTGCTAAGTTCCATCATATCAGCATGCCTTCATTAGTTGCAGGAATTATTAGTTGCTAACTATAATCTCTATGTAGTGTTACTTACCTAGTCCAAAGTGTCTGCATCAACCTCTATTATCAGAAGGGATAATTTATGGACTGTGAGAATTTTCTGAGTAACAGGAGAATGGGCTTCAATGGACTTAACTTTGTTAGAAGGACTAGAGGTATGGCCTGCCTCTTCTGCTGATCACTTATGTACCATAGCTGGTTTGGAAGAGCTAACAACAGGAATAACCAAAGTACACTTCAGTCAGAAGTAACCTGGTTGTCCATATTTGGTGCATTGACCTAACGTTTGCTACTTGTTAAGGATCGTGCTAGGAATATTCTTATGAGCAATTAAGTACTGTGAATTTTTTGTCTTTGACTGATGGCTATCCAAAGAGTTAGCAGGTTTGGTGTTTTACCTACCCAAACACTTTCCCTTCTTCTGTTACTTCTGTGACATTGGTGAGCTTATGCAAGTAACCTACTACTACTTGTATTTAAGATATCATAGATCTCTCTCTCCTCTCATAGAATTAATGCATCAATGAACACCTTATATATACTCCCCATTATGATCATTTACTGCCACTTGTGATTTATTAATTTGCCATCACATTAGAGCCTGTTTGATAGTGACAGGTTAAAGAAATTCGGCAGAGAATATAGAGACATCCACTACATTGTTAATAGACTGTGAAAGGATAAATAGTAGGTCGCTTATTTCACCTTCCTTTCCTTCTATATATATAATTGAGAGGTTGTAGATAGTTAGGTGTACTTTATTTAGGGCTGATCAAAAAAGTGGATAAGAATTTTTACCTATTGGGAAGACCTGGTTAAGCTGGTTAGCTATGGCTTCATAGTAAGGGGCAAAAGCAGTAGTAGGAGTTGCAAGGTGTATGCAGAGGAGTATTAGGGCATCTCTGTTATTCACTGTTACAGAGAAGGAAATGGGAAATATGTAGTTAGACTCTCAAAGAACTCAAGCTATCAGATCAACAGTGGTAGCTGTTATGTGTACAAAGTTAATATGGGGCAAGGGTATGAAACAGGGGGAGAAGAATGTTCTTTCAGCAGTGGGCAATGGTGCAGGTCCTCAGATGAAAGAAGACAGGTATTGGATATAGTAACTTGTACTACTACTATTATAGTGTTCTTTCCTTTTGGCTTGCTCTTATGCCTGGGTACTGGCTGGGCTGTAGCATCAGTATTGGAGGAGGCAGGAGGTCAGCAACCTGGATTCAACTGGTCAGGGACAAATTCAGATAGTATTAGGTATTTCCTCTTATTGTAGTATTGAGCTTCCCACAGGTGAGAATTATTGATAGCAAAGACCTTGGAGTCTCTATACTACTTCCTTAATATAGTGTCATACTAGAGGATGTCCTTTTGATAGGAGTATTCAGCATGTGAAGCAGGGAGGATGGGTATTATTGTACCAGGTACTAGTAGTTGAGGAGGGTTGTGGGAGGAATGGGCCTATATTGAGGCAGAGGTGCAGGTAGATGGGAGTTAGTGCTTGCTGTGACCTTTAATGAGAGGTCATGAACTGAAGCCTCCAGTGCTACTATCTAGTTTGAGGGGGGTGTGGAGAGGGAGCTGGGTTGTTGGTTGTCTAGAGTAGCAGTAATATGGTGAAGGCATTATGTAAGGTGGGCAATACCTAATAAGACTGTATAAATGAAGGGGATAAGGATTAACTTACCTTCAAACTACTCTCTTAGATTATTACCAGAGGGTTCCAGGATAAAGTGAGAAGAAATGTCAGTATTTAGGATAGATTGGATAAAGAAATTACTAACGAGAATGAGGTTAATGGGAAGCAGGCCGGGAGTTCCAGCTCTAGAACTGTACAGAGAGGCATGGTCAGAAGTGGAGGAATCTCTTGTAGCTCTTCCTGTAGATGAGGCATCCATCACAAAAGGTTGAAGGATGAAAGAAGTGAGAGAGGTACCTCACTAAAAAAGTGAAGCCTAAGTGAGGAGAAGTTGTGAGTATGTCAGGATAGTTGCCACTCAAAACTATAGAGTTTTAGATGGCTAGAAGTGGTAATAGAGAGGTAAATAGAGGGTGCAGAGTGCGTTCTAATAGCTTGAGTTTTTGTTTTTTTTGTTTATCTCATATATTCACTATTAATATATAGGAAGGTACATGTAGTACTAGTGATGGTAAGAACAAAATATTAATCTCAAAGAAATGAACATAAGAAATAAGTGTACTAATTCTGCCTCTTTTATGATGAAAAGGTCATTGCACCCACTATAGTAACTACTCAAATGAGAAGAGAAATAAATGAAATCCTCCACCTCAGTAGCAGAAATTCAAATCAAGCAAAAAGTTAAATCCTCCTTAATGAAGAAAGAGCAAAGGAGAGATATGAAAGGTGTCTCTACCCTGGCTCACCCTCAGGTAAGGAAAGAATACCACTTAATGTGGCCAACTTATTTTGGGGGACGTTTGTCTGTGAGGTATAAATGTATAATGCTAAGGTAAAGAGTTATTCCTTATTCATCTTGAGAGGAGAGTCAGGGCCAGGGTCATTCACTCCTGAAAGATAGAGGTGACACTCTTCAGACCTGGAGAGGCAGTAGAGTATGGTATACTCCAATGACTTGTCTGCCTTCTCACACCTAATGCAAAGGGAGGAGCATTCAGGATCTATCTAAGAGCAGTATTCCATTAAGTAACTCTTACCAGCATGCATTTAATGTATCCTTTCAGCTGTAAAGTAATTCAGGTCCATAAATGTATATAGTATTAGTGTAGGCTTGTAGTTATCTAATAGATTGGGAGTATCTCAATATTTAGATTCTGCATCTGGATGATCATGAGCTATGTTTAATTACCATACTAACAAAGTTTCTCCAGAGAAAGTCCCTCATCATAATATAGTATGAACAATCATTGAACCTCAGAATATGTTTCCCCTCTTAGCTTTTAATATCTTCAATCTCCTAATAACTTTAGGGGCCCCAAGTACTCCTCCAGCAGGTAGGCTCTAATCTTTTTAGCTATATGAACTTAATTTGAGTATCCTGCCATAAATGTGACTATACCAATTTCTCAACCTTGAAACATAATGTAATCAGTTTTAATGTTCAAGCTTGACTATGGCCTTACATAATATGCATAATAAAGTCCATCAGGAAATGAGAAACCTTTTGCCCAGCATCAAACAAATAGTTCAGTGGGCAGAAAATCCCTCACTCTCTGACTCTTGAGTAGGACTATTAGACTCTAATTCTTCTAAAGTAGGCTCAGTCATATGGCCATACCTTATGGTGTCATAGACTCACTATATCCAAATCACTAATAGTTTCGTCAAAACGTCCCATTACTTAATGGTCACAATATTTAACTACTAAAATACAAGATGATAGCTCACTACTGCTGTAACCAAATAGGTTGATTCCACTTCCCACCTGTCACCTGAGGTGACCTCTCATATATCCTATGGATAGCATCCAGTCGCACGGACAGCAACAACATATATGGTGTTATGCTGAGGCTGTCAATGTTTAATCATAAAGTGTCAGAATGCAATAGGGTCGTAGTAATGTAATGATGTGTAGTCCCTACAAGGGAGCTGCAAGGGTATGATGGAATGGTAGGTTTGTATGAAAGAGGTTCAAGATGGTTCATGTGCCTAACAGAAATTCCAAGAAAGGACCTCACAAGAAAAGGAGACTTCAAGAAGATGGGACCTAAGGTTCAGCAAACTTTACAATACCCTGCACAGGAAGTAGTACAATCTTTATTGAACAAGAAAGAGAGAAGCCATTACTGGGAAACTTTCCTCCATTACTATTATCACAACCACCAAAAGGCAAACAACCCAGACCTGAGAATCCTCCCAGAGATAGTAATGACTCAGACAACTCTAGTGACCCTAGTGATCCAGGAAACCCAGGTGTCATAGGAGGCCAGGCTGAAGTACAAGGTACCCTGATCCTACCAAAACTAGTAAGACCTGTATTTAGAATTTTGACACCAGATATATTCACTGGTGAAGGCAATAATCTTAAACCTGAAGTATTTATGTAATGGACTAGTGTACTAGACCACTACCTAGTTTTGAACAATATGAACTTAGAAGACCTAGGAGTGGGAAGCTTCTACAGACTATTCACTAGTAGATAAGCTAAGGAAGTATTTCTTAAGTTATTAGTGAAATATGGGAATAACCCCAAGAAGGGAAATATAATTAATGACATGCAACTATAATTTCAATCGTAAAGAAATATCAATGCACTATTTAAGAAATTCAGTGAAATCAGTCAAGGGAAGAACAAGAAAGTAAAATGATGGGTACAAGTTACTGTAGATATACTCTTGTACAAATCATAGTTACCTGTTTGAATAGTCTCAGACTATGCTCTAAAAAGAACACTTTATGAGGAAATGCATTCAAAATTACATTGAGTTGTGGAACCCCTAGAAGATCCAGATAATGAGGCAAGCAACATAATCAACCTTACAGAATGAACAGATATTACCTTATATGCACTACATGAATATAATGATAAACCTGTCAAGCAGTATAAGGAATAGGCTAAGATGAAAAAAAAAAGTTGGAAATAAGAAGACCTTTGATAAGAAGGTAGACCCATCAGAGAAAACAAAGCAGAAATGAAAAGTCAATGGAAAATGTTTTACATGTGTGAAAAAAGGACACCATTCATGAAACTGTCTAGAAAAGGAGAAAGGAAAGAAAGTTAAGAAGGAACTAACATTAAAGAGAGTAGAAACAGATGAAACAAATGAGCCAGTCTAGGAAGTATAAATTAATATACTAAATATTGAGTGTTACTGAACTAACTCAACAGGAATATGAAAAATGAATAATATACTCAAAGGAACTGTTATTATCAACAGACAAAAGATGAAAGTAGTATTTGATACAGGAATGATTAGAGCAGACAAGATTAGTACTGCATTTGTCACAACACATTATATTCAAACATGTAACCTCTAGGTACTAGTCACAATCAACATAGCAATAAAGGGTTGGCAAAGTACTAGCCACAAGTAATGCTTCCCAACAATTGAGATCAGAAGAATAAAAACAACTAATAACTTAATATTAGACAGAAGTATTCGAAAATATGATGCACTATGAGGAATAGAATTCTCAGGACAAAATAAGGTCTTGATATTATGTGGAGATACAAAGATTGAGTTTCTAAAGTTTGAAGTAAAGGTTGAATATATGCCAACCAGTGGGAAAATATGAGCAGCAGTTACCAAAACTATGAAGGAGGATGTTATAGAAATATTTACTTATGTATTGCCAGAAAAGAGTCCTGAGGAACTACCAAAACTTCAGAAAATCAATCACCAAATATATGATTACAAGATTCAGGAAACTTGAAAAATCAAGGAGTATACTCAGTTACAGAAGTTCACAAGGAAAAACTTAGTAACTGGATAGATGATAAATTATGAACTGGGTTAAACTATCATGCTAAAACATCAGGAGCAGTACCTATATTCTTGGTAACTGAGAGAGGATACAAGGTCAGGATATTGGTCAACCTATGAAAATGAAATAAAATCACAATTAAGGATTACTTACCAATTCTAAATCAACAATAAATCCTGAATACAGTAGGTATGGCATGCTAAAGGAGCCAGATTGACCAGAGTGACATATACTTCCAAACACAAGTTGCAGAAGAGGATGAGAAATATAATGCATTCAAAACACCATTTGGGGGATTTGTCATTAGAGTGATATTACAAGGAGACATGAATGCACCCACTACCTTCATGTGTATAATAGAAGACCTGTTTAGCATCTTCCTTGCAAAGTTCATATGAATCTATATTGATGACATCCTGAGATTCTCAGACTCAGAGGACAATCACCTAAGGCATATAAAATAAGTTTATGAATGGCTAAGGAGAGAAGAGTTATATGTGTGCAAGAAAAAATCAGGGCTTTTTTTGCAGATCATTTAAGGGTTCTTGGATGCATTAGTGATAATGATGCAGTCTATATATTACCTGGAAAGATCTCCAAGATCAACCAATAGATACAACAAAAAAATCAGAAACAACTCTAGTGATTCCTAGGAACAGTTAATTATATATCCTAATTCCTCCCACATCTTGTCACAGTAACTGTACAATTAACCAAGCTTACTGGCTATACAGGATTCATCTAGACTAATATCTATACTAGGGTATTCAAGATCATTAAGCAATTAATGAAATAATAGGAGGTTATAAAACTTTTATGATATAAGGATGAGGAAGATCCCATCTCGCTAGTAACCAATGCATCAGTTATTAGCACAGGAGTATGGGTAGGATAGAGACTAACTCCTGACATGGCAAGACCTATGGCCAGTGCTCCCAGTAGTCCTGTCAGATGGCCGTTGACGGCCGTCCGATGACCATTGGACAACAAACTAACCCCTTTCCATCTTAGTTCCCCTTCAACCCCTTTCCACCTTAGTTTCTCTCCCAACCGCTTTCCACCTTAGTTTCTCTCCCAACCGCTTTCCACCTTAGTTCCACTCCCACATCGGTACACTCCCCTCACTTTAACTACTATCAACAACAAAGCAAAAACAATACCTTCAGATCTTTTCCTTGCTACTACTTCACATCCTCTCTTCCTTTCTTCCCTTTCACATCCTTTTTCCACTGTTGTTTTTTTCTCTTCACCAAACACTTCTTTCTTTGTATTTCTTTCTAATTATTTGGATACTACGTATTTTAATTTTTTTGCGCTTTGTTTTAGACAAGACAAGGCCAGGGTAGATATCCTGAAAGAAAATTAAGATGATTGGGTCCAGTAAGAAGAGAGAAATGGATGAGAGGAGTGATGTGCCAAGTCCGGAACAAAAAAAAAAAAGGCAACAAATGGAGTGACTATCTAAAGATGGTGGGTCTTTATGATGAGGATGCAAATGACAATTATCAGCCATTTACCTTCACCAAGAATGGTCTTAAAAATGTTCGAAGGAATGCACGATGACATCTTAGTTCGATATTTACAAATATCACTATTCCTACTTTCAACCTTCAGGACGCTATAGCTGCATCAAGAAAAACTCAACCTCTAGAGATCAAGGTAGAGGGATATGAGAAGCAGAATGAAGAAACACTATGATTGATTGATGACTTTAATGTCATTATTCGAGATAACTCTGATGTTGAGTAAGTTAATTCATTCAAGTATATTTAATTATCAAGATTGATACTAATATAATGTAGTGACCGGGTTGACAGAGAGATTCTGGCCATCAAGATTGGTACTTTGATGAAAGAAAATCCCTCTGAAGAAGAAACTGCAATTTCTGCAAGCCTACTCGAGTCTCTCAAAACAGGACTATTTCGCTTTTTGGCAACAGATCCTCTTGCTGGCGATGACAATAATCGACACAAGAGCCGTACTAAAATGGAAAATGTACATCCAGACATTATAAGGGATGGTGGACTAGCTATACCAATACCAAAAACAAACAGTCGATGCATTAATATTCATGCTTACCATACTGCGAGGAACAACGATTCAGTTCAGAATATTGAGTTAAACCGTGGACCAAGAGGCTTATGGGAAACAACGAGAGGAAAGTCTGCTGACCTCAAAAACTACCTGTGATCGATCTACCCTTTGACAAAATTGACGGAGCGTCTCTTCGAAGCTCTTCTTCCAGACTTTTTCGAGAAGTACAAAAAGGTACACAATTCTTTACCAATAACATACCTTACCCAAGAAGAGAAAGACTGGTTTGGGATTTGGACTTCAAGAGGAACTGTTTTGTCTACTTTTACCGATGCTCATGTTGACATTAATGATGTTCCTCTTAGCTTTTGTGCCATCACTCCATTGGGAGAGTTTACCGATGGACATCTTTGCCTTCCAAGTTTGGGAGTCAAATTAACTCTACAGCCTGGTAAGTTTCAGTTATTTACTTTCTCTCTCTTGATTTCATTTCTGTATTTTCTCACTTTATTTTTAATGCTTATACCTAGTTTTACAATAAACTAATGTAAATCACAGGCTGTATTTTGTTTCTAAGATCCTATTTACTGCTGCACTATGTGAGTAAATGGACTGGAAATCGCTTCAGTATTGTTCAATATACTCATCAGTCTGTTTTTGATTATTTTACTGAGCAAACAGGTGAGGCTGTATTTCCTATGACGGATATGCCTCTGTGGTATCAAGAAAGATAGAATAATTGGTTCTTAAAAATTATTTTTATCTTTTTTCTTTCCTTGTATCTCTCTTCTCTACTCATATGCTTATTCTTATTGACTTTTTTACTTCTATGTCTAAAATAAAAATAAAAATTAAAACTTATAGCTAAATAAAATAAAAAACAATGAAATCACTTTGCCTCAATTACATCAAATATTTCTATTATAAGTGATACTTTATAACTTGAAAGAAAAATTTTATATTATATAATTGAAAAATAAAATGAAAAGATTAGGGAAAATGATTATATTGTAATGATTTACTGGTTGTCTACTTACCCCGCTTTTAATTATAATGAGTATTAAGAATACTCTACTGTATTCTTAACAACAATCATTCACACTTCAATTCTTGCAACATTATCCTTTTTTTATTTTACTCTAATCATAATCAAAATCCTTTTATCATAATTGCTAAAATGGATGATGAAAATGATTTTTATGCACCAGTACCATCTCGAGCTCAAACAATTACTCCAGCAAGTACCATAGCCGGATTGAACTTTGATCCTCACGTTTCCTCATGGCTAAACTCCCCTTCATCACAATTATCCGATCAAAATACTCCACCAATACAGATTAATGAGAATATTCTTTACTGTTTAAGAAACCGTACAAATTGGGTATGGAGGCCTGAAAATGTTGTCTCATACCGGACAGTGGATGCCAATGGAATGGTTTGAGAATGCTGGAGATGTCTCCACTGTATGTTGTTGATAAACTATTTTATTAATACACTGATTATATTCTAATGGCTATGAAGGTCCTGATCCAGAAACAGCAAATACATATTCTGAAACTACAACTAAGAATATGCTTGATCATCTCATTCATGCCCATGGGTTTAACCAACAAGGAGTTGAACAGGAAACAACTAGATATCTACCAAGCGGAGCTCATCCTCATACAAATACGGTTATGCAATCTTCATTTCCACAGATTAGCTTCAATCCTGATGTTTTCAAAAATCTCCTCTTTTGATTGATTGTTTTGAATCAAATTGCTTTCAATCAAGCTGTTTCACCCTCTTTACACAGCATTTTTAGTTACCTTTGTGCTGTACAAGCCTCATTTACAGATCTTACCGATGCTATGCCAACCTCTTCAACAACAATTAGCACCTGGTTAATTGACTCTTTTGGACAAAATAAATTGAAACTTCAGGTTCTCTTAACAGAGAAGGCGATTTCATCCATGCGCCTTAGTTTCGATCTTTGGACTTCCTCCAACTACCGTGCACTTCTCGGTGTAGTTGCATTTTGTGTTGATGAGTTCGGTATTATTCAACATGCTCTTTTGGGACTTCCATGGCTGCTTGGAGCTCATACTGGAGAAAACCAAGGCCAAATGCTTTGGGAATTAATTAAAAGCTACTGGATTCAAGAGTCTTTGGGATATTTCTGCTTAGACAATGCATCCAACAATATTACAGCATTGCGATATTTGTCTAAGCAGTACAGGTCCCATGTTCCTAGTCATATTCCTCTTCACATCATACAGCGATATGTTCGATGCGATGGGCATGTCTTAAATTTGGTTGTTAAGGTGTTTCTCTATGGAAAGAAATCAAGTCTATTGGCAACCAATATTGATGAGCGATGTTCCATCGAAAAGGAAAACCGAGATCTTGAGTTATGGTGTAAAATTGATCCACTTGGAAGAATGAGAAACATTATTGTATGGATACATGGTAGCCCTCAGCATCGAGAATCTTTCAATCAGTTAGTAAATACTATGTATAGAAGTTCAACCAGTACACAAGGACTCATATTGGGCAATGTCACATGCTGGACTGATGACCACGATGCTCTTAAGAGAGCAATATGCTTTAAAGAAGCAATAGACTTTCAGGTCCAGTGTGCAATTAATGACGATCCTCATGTGTCCTTAATGAAAGACAAGTTATCTTTAGCTGACTGGGTATTTTTGGAGAGAGTTCTGGAGTTTCTGGCACTATTCCACGATGAAACACTATTGTTGGAAGGAAATCACTTGAATGGTACTCTTTATGATGTTTATCCTTCCCTTGAGGTGATAAGAACTCATATTTCATCCTTTCTTTCCCAATATCCTGATCCTTCCTCTCATTTTCACCAATCCTTAAATCTTGCATGGCATAAAATTGATAAGTATTATTCACTTAATACTTTATCACAGATTATTTGTGCATCAATTATATTGAATCCAAACATGGATGATTTTTTTGAGTCATCAGAGCATGGTTGGGGAAACTGGAGTGAATGGGTAGCCGAGGGTACAAAGTTGGTTCAGCAGTTATGGCAACAAAATTACAAACTACTTTGATTAGAACCTCCTGCAATTCCTTTTTCTTCTCCACAAAAATCGAAATCAGTAGGTAGAGGGAGAAACTTTAAAAAAGTTCGGCTTATGGAGGCAGGTGGAGATGAACCTGATGACTTGGAACAGTACTTACGTTGGTTAACAAGAAATGATGGAGAGCCACCTATTGAAAATCTTGTCAATTGGTGGGTTATGGCTCATTCTTTATATCCAAAGCTCTCCAGAATGGCCTTAGATACACTTTCAATTCCTGCAATGTCCGCTGAATGTGAAAGGGTATTCAGTAAGTATATTCCATATTTCTTTTCTTTTACTCTTATAACAAGCAAAATATGCAAGAGTTCAGTACTAAGCATAAAGCAATTATTTGGGAATTAATTTAACTAATTTTTTAACCGTATTTAATCTACTTAGTGCAAAGATTTCAATAACCGATCGCCTCAACCCTCTTCAATGTACGACAATTGAAGCTGCCGAGTGTTTAAAATCATGGGCTAAAACAGGGTTAATTAGTTTTGAACCAGCAGTGGAAATTTCTAAAGTTCTTTATGATTGTGAACAGGAAGTTCGGGTTTCAAGAGTTATAAAATAATGTACTTTTGTATAGTGTTTATTATGCGGTTTTTTTTTCTGTTTTTTTTTTTTCACTATCCTCTTTACCATTATAATACCTGATTTTATTTTATTTTAAATTTTTTATCTTAACCTATTTTGGTTCTAGTATGTGTCTAATTATATACATTGGCAAATTTAAGACATTTGCAGTCGACGGCCGTCGAAGGCTGTCCACCCTGTCCAGTCCATCCAAGGACGAGACAGTCTCGTCTTTTGTCATCCTCACCCTGTCTTGGATGGACGGGATGACTGGCTGTGCTGCCTATGGCATTCTACAGCAGAAAATTTACAGGTACTCAGATAAACTACAGAACTACTGATAAAGAAGCACAGGTAATCATTGATATGCTAAATACATTTGATTACATGCTATCAGGAGTGAAATTTACAACTATCACTTAGCATCAACCTCTGAAATATATGCGAATGGTCTAGAAACTAAGAAGGAAGCAGATTCAGTAAATTACATCAGCACAAATATTATCTTACGCCCCATGCGTCCTGTGCATCTGACACACAGGGTACCCATAACGATAACCATTAACCAGGATGTGCTGTCGAACCGACGTCGCGTCCTGATGTCGAGTCATACACCTGGTGCGTCCTGACGGTATCCGGACACAGACCCCTACGCCAGGTGCGCCCTGACAATGTCTGATTCTACACTCTTGCATCCTAACAATGTCTGGTCCTCGGATGTTGCATCATAACAACGTCTGATTCCCAGGTGTTACATCATAACAACGTCTGATTCTTGGGTGTTGCATCCTAACACCATCTGATCCTAGCCTGTTGCCTCCGGACGCTACTTGATCCTAAGCTCTTACATCGTGGTGATGCCTAATTCTGGCATCTTCCATCCTGACATCGCATCCTGGCCTGTGTGCATCAGGATTCCACAATACTCACGATGCACGCCCTGGCGCTGCCTATCATCAGGCTTTTCCATCCAGATTCTTTCTATGTGACGCTCCTCTCATCTGGATCCCTGCCTGTATATACAATGCGTCCAGATTTCACCTCGACCGCGACACCTCATCTTGATGCTACTACTTCATGTCTGGACCTCCTCAGGATGCCTTCTGAAGTGTGGTCAATTACCCCTGACACCATCTGCACGTTGCACCCGGTATTGTCCAATCTTCCCAACTTCCTCCTGATATCCGATATACTACATTGTGATTGCCCTGACACCCTCCGGATGGCCACCTTTCATAGATTCTACGGTGAATATCACCCTGATTATTCCTTTGCACTACGTCCTTCGGTTTCTATTGTAGTGTCGTTATAGTAAGCTAAATTAAATTGATTACTCATAATCTTTACATGTTCTTAATTCCCCTTAATCACCCTCGGTGACGGTCCCACCCCCCCGCTCGTCATCATCCGGCTTACGATGACATCCCCGCTGGTGCTTCTTGCCCTTCCTGAGAATCCTTAAGGCTCAACGAGACCCCACGAGATAGAGAAGCAATCGTCACTCTGTCCGCTGTCGGTCCTACGGTCAGATTATGTGAGTCATCTGGTCTCAGAGCATCTGAATCTTGTAACTGAAGCTCCCGGGCTACCGACGTCTGGCTCAAGTCAAACCAGCTCTCAGTTTCCAGCGACGGATTCTGACGTTCCTGATTTCCCACTAGGTCCAAGTTCCAGTGATTAGTGTGTCACAGTACAGGCTGTGTAGAAGTGTCGTTGGATATCTGACTCTCGAGCTCAGTGCTTACAGCTTCCCAATCGTCATTGTATCCTTCACTGCGGTCCCGCTGCACCCCGTGAACTTGCCCAACCCTTTTATCGATTGTTTCTCAGATATTTTGGACAATCATATCCTGGATCCTCCGTGGGCACTTACCCCAAGTTTCTTTTTGCCGGTCAAAAAGGTCTTGTATTTGGTAACAGGTTAGCCGCCTTGGTCGCGAATGAACAGTTGGATGATTCGGTGACTCACCCCCGACTGCCTCAGGCTTGAAGTCCCTGGGCTCCTGATATATCCCCATTTGCCATGCACGCAGTGTATGGCAGATTATGGTGCACATCAAGCAGATCATAGTGCCATTGATGCGTGCAAGAAACCTGCAATCCACAATACCTTGCATCTTCTTCCCTGCAAAGTACTTACAGAAAATCGCCTCAGGAATCTGGGGTGCAAGCAATCGTAATGTCAAGCCCTAGGTTACATCCAATTATGGTCAGTAGTAGTCACTATATGGTAGGCGTCTGGTGGAACAAACATCGTACCCTCTTGGGTCGCACATAAGCCTGTCCCGTTCCAACAGATAATCGACTCTGTGCACCATAGCTGTGGGATTGTCTGGCAGACTGTATAACTCCATAATCTCTTTCTTCACCTCATGTACAAACTGGGATCGTACCCCAGAGTGTTTTTGGCGTATCTTTCTAGGTTAATATTGCATTCTGCATTGCGTCATATATGCCTGAGTCCACTTACCAAACTTATGCACTGCTCTGAGGGTTCGATGTTTTCGGCATCCGCAATATTAGCAAGCGTGGCATCCCAAACTTTGTGCACCTGGGCCATCAGAGCAACAACATTCAGGAGTGGCTGCTCAAACAGGGTGTACCGTAGAATCAGAGTCTTCGCATCATCTAATATGGCCCTTGCCGCACCTGTCACTATATTTCACCGAGAGTGAGGAGCTGGACTGGAGATCAGGGTAGCAGATGCAGGACCACGCAGGCTACCCAGTGGGGATGATAACTGTGCATCACTGGATGATGGGAACATTGGAGGACTGTAGGCTCTCCGCTGAATTATGCGTCCAAGATCTGTGGTTGTATGCCGAGCAGGACCTATCTCCTGAGACCCTGATGTGGTCGAAATGCGTATAGTTCTCGCCCGATTGTCTCCCTTTCTGGTAGCTACTTGTCAGCCATGATCACATCTTGATCTGGGGCCCTCGGCTATATCGATGCCTTCTGCCTCAGGTTCGGTGTCTGATTCTGTTTCATCTGATCCATGTGAGATTTGGTACTCATCACTACTATCGTCCGATAGATGCACTGTTTGGGTATTTGGTTGATCATTGGGTTCGGTTTCGGGTTCTGCATGCACCTTGGTCAGCATTGTGCTCTTCCGTGAGCGCTTTGGTGCTCTTCCTAGTAGGCTTGCAATCGCGGGTGGCGAAGAATCCCGGGTTGAGGTCTTGTCTTGAGATTCGTTTTGACGCATTCTGGATCTCCCTTTTCCCGATCCCATGGTACCGGGTTGCACGTCGCATCTACCTCTGTATAGATTGCCGACTCGGGGCACTGGCTGACTGCGTGTATTGGCCTGTTGCTTATTCATGGTGTAATAGGTTAGCGAATGTCAGGTGTTAGGATTCAGGACGTAGGAAAATCATAGGTATCTCAAGCACAGTTTGGTGAAGATGAGAAGCTTGTATATTTTTCTTGTATTCTCTACGATGCGTCACGTCTTATATGCTAGGGGGGGGTGCAGGATCACTGACTATCACTCGTTATTAAAGCAAAATATTTGGCTACAAAAAGGTGTTTTGAGAGTGTTCAACATTATGTTCGTAATAATCTAAGCATTCTCAACTATGATTGGACTCAAGACTCTGGCATGAAAAAATTAGATGAAATGAAGGGGTTGCTAATGGAGAAGGTGTAACAAATTCTAGCCAAAAAAGGTATCGTTCTGCGACACTAACTCCTCACGAAGTTCTCGCCTTGCCTAACTAGCACTAGTGATATCTAAAATGGTCTACTGGCATCCAGTCAACACAGCTGAACACCTGAGAGGCTGAATTCAAGCAATCCGACCTACTTGGACATGAACGTTAGTGATGAGACTGACAGGGGTTGTAGTCTGGCCATTCTGGACCAACTTCAAACCGCGGTCCATCTCATCACTAATGTCCATACCCTAGTAAACATTCGGCTCAGATGATCGGTGAACGCTAGGCCTGTTAACGACAGACAATGTGAGACGTGCCCAATCAAGAAAACTCCAGGTGCCAAAGTAAGGGGGCTTGGTGCTATCACTATTATCACATACTGGGCACTCGAGATCAGAAGGGCTAGCAAGGAGACGCCCAAACAAGGGTGTCAAATGGTTTTTTTATTACTAGCTAACAACTACTAGCTAAGAAAGACTAACTAACAAAGCCAAGCTAATATATAGCAAAAAGAAAAGAAGAAAAAGGGGAAAAGCTACAAAAGAGAAATGGGAAAAGCTACAAAAGAAAACGAAGAATGATTTTTGTGCCCTCCAGTTTCTAGTTCCACGCCGGGGCGCATGGGGGGACGCCTGAGCCGGAGGAACAGTCGCGGGACTCGGGGGGCTGGAGGCAGCCACAACAGAAGCCAGGGACGCAGAGGGGGTCGCCAGAGCTGGAAGAACAGTGGCGGGACTCAGGGGGCTGGAGGCAGCCACAACAGAAGCCAGGGGCACAGAGGGGGTCGCCGGAGCCAGAAGAACTAGGGGGGGGGGAGCTATCCATGGCCGCATCTTGCCCACCAAAGTGGGCTGCCCGGCCGGGAGTCATGATGAACTCCGCATCCAGGGTTAGTCCCGGACAAGCTCGAGCATGGCTCGGAGCTTGTCTTCCTTAGACAGCCCGGCAGAAGGCTCGTGGTCACCAGAGGAAGGGGCGTCTCGGCACCTGGTAGGAGGTCGTCTCGATGGGCTCGGTTCCCCGTCCGGTTCCTCATCTGATTCCTCGTCCTATGTTCATGATTACCTGAGTATGTATCCTGATGTTAGCTGAAACGGGTTTAGAGTTAGAAACTTACATCCTCAATCACAATAGCTCCATCGCCAGAATCCTCCTCATCCTCGTCCTCCTCATCCTCCTCCTCCTCATCCTCCTCCTCCTCCTCATCCTCCTCATCCTCCCCCACCTGAAACTCATCCTCCTCCTCCTCTTCCCTGCCATCCGCCTCCTCCTCGTCCTCCTCTTCCACGGCCGCCCCGATATCTCCGGCCTGCCCACAGCTATCCCAGACCTTGCAGTTGAAGAAGGGATATCTGCCATTGGCAGGCTCGGGGGTCTGGTCGTTGTCCGCTCCCTCATCCAGGCACGGCTCCAGGACCATGATGTCCAGTGGATGGTTGCCATCATTGGCAAGCAGCCACGCCCAGATGTCCTCATCTTCATGGAGAAACATGAGTTCCCGAAGTGGGAGAGGATTGGAGAGCGCCCGACGAAGTATCATGGCGCCCTCACCAGACGCCCTGATGAGATATCGGGGGCACCCAATGGGCCCCTCTACATGCTGGCCTTTGACCACCCCGAGCAGATTGTTCATGCTCGGTGATGCCACGACCCCCCAGGCGATTCCCTGGTCCGAGTCAGTGGCACACCAGGGGTGGCCAAGGAATGGATGCCCAACTTCAGGGGCACCCGTCCAGCGAACGATGTGGATCCTTATTGCCCATGGGCAATAAGGAGTCGCCTGATTGGATTGAGCCACTGATAAAATGTGTTAGTACGAGATAGCGCATCATGGATTGGGGGGAACACTTACTCAGAGGTCCCTCGACCTCAAAACCTTCCTCGCCTCCGCCAGACGATGCCCATTTGACCACCGAAGATTCTTGGCCGTGTCCAAGACCAATTGCCTTAGATGGTGGTCGACTTCATCGACGTCATTGGCCCGGTGCTTATCTCTAACAAGCTCGATCCAGGCAGCGATGGGGGGAAGGGCGCGAGCAAAAATTACCGCCGACCCCAATTTGGAGTCGGTCATATGGCGGTTGTCTAAGGAGTGCGCCTTGAGGTAGGCCCGGACTTCCTTGCGCCAGGTAGCATACGCCGCCGTGCTAGTGTGGGGGTTTGAGAACCCGCACCAGCCTTTGGCATATGCTATGTCGCCATAGCGGCCCCTATTAGTGTTAGTTTAAAAGATTCTGATATATGTGTATAGGTTAGCTTTCACTTACAAAGAATTCTCGACCGCCGGCTCGAACGGCTGCTTCTTTGTCACATTCTGCGACATACGGCTGCTAAAAGAAAAGGGTGATCGTTAGCTTGATCTCAGGGGACGTATGAAGATGATCGGTAAGGGAATATTTTCTTATGCTCTCTCCGCCTCCCCTCCACTCGTAACCGCATGATGCAGGGCTCTCCGTTTCCTACTCCACTGTTGACCATCGAGAGCCTCGACAGCGGGGCGCCTAAGAGCAAAAGAAAGGTTAATAATTATCACTAGAGAATACTTAGACGGAGTGTACTTACTTCCCCAACCTAACAGTGCTGAGCGGGGGAGGGGTAGGCATGCCAAGGTCCGAGGCAGCAGGACGAGCAGAGACAGTGGGACGTCTAAGTGATAAAGAAAGGTTAGTATTGCTCACTATAGACAGTCAATGATCAGATGGAGTGTACTTACTTCCCCAACCTAACAGTGCTGAGCGGGGGAGGGGTAGGCATGCCAAGGTCCGAGGCAGCAGGACGAGCAGAGACAGTGGGACGTCTAAGTGATAAAGAAAGGTTAGTATTGCTCACTATAGACAGTCAATGATCAGATGGAGTGTACTTACTTCCCCAACCTAACAGTGCTGAGCGGGGGAGGGGTAGGCATGCCAAGGTCCGAGGCAGCAGGACGAGCAGAGACAGTGGGACGTCTAAGTGATAAAGAAAGGTTAGTATTGCTCACTATAGACAGTCAATGATCAGATGGAGTGTACTTACTTCCCCAACCTAACAGCACTGACTGGGGGGGGGGTAGGTGTGCCAATGTCCGAGGTAGCAGGACGAGAAGAGACAGCGGGACGTCTAAGTAAAAAAGAAAGGTTAGTATTCCTCACTATAGACAGTCAATGGGCGGATGGAGTGTACTTACTTGCCCATCCTCACTTGGCTGGTCCGGGGTGGTGCCGCTGGAGGGGCAGAAGTGGCGACAAGGACAGAGACAGTGGAACATCTAAGAGAAAAATGAAGGTTAATATTGCCCACTATGGATAGTCAAAGATCAGACGGAGTGTACTTACTTTGCCTTTCTTACCGAGCATCTTTGCGAGCTCGGAGGCCCCATTCCATGTCGGATATTTTTTGGAAAAAAAAAAAAGTAAAAAAAGAAAAAGAAGAAAAAAGGATTTGTAGGCCGGGGGGGACAGAGACTCCGGTTACGAGATGGAGAGATGAAGGGACAGAAGGAAGGAGGGACAGAAGGAAGGAGGGAAGGAGGGAAGAAGGGAAGAAGGAAAGAAGGGAAGGAGGGAAGGAGGGAAGAAGAGAAGGAGGGGTGGTTTTATATCACTCGGACAAGAAACGTCTCAAGTGCGTTTCTCTGATGGAGAGATGGGAGAGAAGGAGGGAAGGAGGGAAGGAGGGAAGGAGGGGTCTTCTTATATAGGAAGACCTCTGGGCTCTATAAGAAACGCCACGTGCATTTTCAAGTTTGTTTGTACACCTCATGGTACATGCAAACCACGCTAAGACATCGTCACACGTAAACCTACCATGGTTTGCGTGTACAATGAGGTGTACATACAAACTTGGTGAGTGATCTCACTAATTGCAGTGGGTGAAGATCCTGAGAGTAGCTCAGGATGGTTTATATATATAATATATATTTCTAAGTCTATTGTAATAAGTAGGGAGTCTAAAATAATATTGTAACTAACTTTGATAAAATAAGCTTTTAGGCCGCACTCGTGTCGTGATGCCAGGAGACGTCTTGTGGTCCTGACACCAAGAGGCGTCGGGAACATATATTTCTATGTCACCATAGACTTTGGTGAGAGAGAAATATATATTACGAGAGGCGTCAGGTACCGTACGACGTCTCCTGGTATCACGAAGCTTGTATGGCTTTTGGACTTAATTTAATTACGTATATAGGATATATTTCTAAGCCTATCATGATCAGCATACAGCGTAGAAATATATGTTATATACACAAATAAAATAAGCGTTTAAGCTGCACTAGTGTTGTGATGCTAAGAGACAACATGCGATCCCGACGTCCCGTGAAGTCGCGACACTGGTACGGCAAAAAGTTGAATTTATTTCTATATTCAAAAGATATTTCTATTCCATTCATGGTATAGAAATATCTTTTGGATATAGAAATAAAATCGGCTTTTCGCCATACTGTTGTTGTGATACCAAGAGGCATCGATAACGTATATTTCTGTGTTATTGACACCTCTTGGCAGTAGAGTTGCACGACGACGTCCCTCGCATCGTGACAACGGTACAGCGAAAAACCAATTTTATTTCTATATGCAAAAGATATTTGTATACCATGATAGGTATAGTAATATCTATTGGATATAGAAAAAAAAACAGCTTTTCGCCATACTGTTGTTGTGATACCAAGAGGCGTCGATAACAT